>CAJHNH020005257.1:267763-282763 GCA_905116865.2 Candidula unifasciata
TTCAACTATCGCTTCTGGAGCAAATCTGTGGTAGATATGAAAGACGGTGTGCATACAGAGTGTAGACAAAAGTCAGTGGTCTCGAAGCATGGCGTCCGCTCGAGTGCTGAAGGTGCCATGTTTAGGCTCCGATGAAGGCTGGGATTTTTTTTCGTGGACTTCTAAAAAGTTGCCCTGGTCTCTGTGTAGTGAGGTCGGACACCCGTGTGTATTGTTGCGCACGTAAAAAATCCCTTGACAGTTGAAAATCGAAAAAAGTAACTTAACGGTGCTGCCTGGGCAAAATTTGGAGTTAAAAATCGACACGAAATATTTCAGGATCCTAACCGGTGCTATGGAGTTCGTGCACTGCGCTGGGAATCTTCGGATTCCAACTTGAATTAGAAGTAGAGCGGAGCACCAATGGGTTACTACTCTTGTTCCATGATGTTGATCCGTTGTTTAAACTTCAACCTAAACTAGACAAAACTCATAAATACGTACGTATGTATATAGAGTGTTAAAAGCTGACTAATTGGGAACTTTTTTTTTCTTTTTTCTTTAGAAGTCAGAGTGCATCTATGAAAGGCGAGGAACCAACAGTCTACACACAAATAAATCACATTTGTAAAACGGATATGCACACACAAGTTAAATTCTGGAGCACGACTAGAGTCAAGAAGCGGACGAACAACTAACACTCTCCGCCAGTTTGCAATCAGAGAACGTAAAAAAAAAACAAGAAAGTGATAAAGACCGTGTCCACAACCAGTCTTTTAATAGACTATAAATAAAGAGTGTCAACAAATACGCCTGTATCTGTATCTGAGTGAGTGAGTGTGCGCGTGGAGAGAGAACGATGGGAGAATGAGAGAGACTAAGATAAACATTTTAACATTTAACTTCAGCTTACTATAACGTTGCGCAAAGAATAATTTTATATCATAATTATCAGATAATTCTTTCAGAGACTGGCAACCTGCTTTCTATTTCAAACATAACTGGACACCCAAGCATATATTTATCTATGATCCCGGTGTGCCATAAATTGATAGCTCACCTAGAGCTTGAAGTATATATTCCTTCATTCAGTTCTTTCATGTGCATTACTTTAATATTATGGATGAAATCCAGTCCGCCAGCTTTGGCCTCTCTCATCATCGTTCATCTTAGGGTTTCTTATGGGCAGCCTAGCCTCTTTAATCCCTTTATTTCCAATTTTAATTACTGTTTGGGGATTCTCTTCTGGTTTCGTTTCAGGATGTGTCGACTGTAGCGCCATCCTCTCTGTCTTATAACTGTTGATCTAGTGGTTAGCCAGACATTTATCTTATTTCTTCACTCTTTTTGAATCCATCACATTTTTTTTTTCACTATTTTTTCCACATATATTTGTTTTCTAAAGCATATCACTTAAGTCTATATGTGGTTCTTGAACTTTCATTGGCTAAAATTGTTGAATTTAAAAAAAATTGAAATAGCATTAGAACGTAACTTAGTCTAAAAACTATACAATTTAGAGTTTTATATTTTGTTTAAAAACTAAACTATTTAGTGTTCCCTATTGTGTTTAAAAACTATACAATTAGGAGTTCCATCTTTTGTTCAAAATCTATTCAATTTATAGTTAAATATTTTGTTTATAATCTAAACAACTTAGAGTTCAATATTTTGTTAAAAAACTATACAGAGTTACATATTATGTTTAAAAACTATACAATTTAGAGTTCAATATGTTGTTCAAGCTATTTTAAGCTGCCGATGCCTTACCAGTGCGGGTCATAATTTTTTTTTCCTTACCATCAAAATGACTACTTAAATAAAATAAATTCATCTGTTACTTAAATTACTTTCGTCTCTAGTGTTACATCAGCTTGATCTATTGTTGGTGTCTTCAATATGTGTGTATTTTCTTGACCTATTTTAGTTAGCCTTACCTATGATGCCTTATGTGCTAAATCATCTATTTTCGTTGCATTCCATTGATGTATTTTCTTAGCAGGACAATCAGCAAAATCAAGATCTTCAAACTGTGTGTTCTCTACCCAGCCAATGCCGGTATTTCCAACACCCAGTCAATGGCTATGCCAAATAACAGAGGCGATGAAATGCATCTCAATTTCACTTCAGTATCAACTTTAAACTAAGCACTTCCACCATCATCTGTTCGCACTGCACACTATGAATCTTCATACACTGCCTCCATAATATTTATTCCTCTCATTGGTATACCACAACATTTCTAAAAATTTCCCATTGTGATGTTCTATGTAAACTATCAAAAGCTTTCTTCAAAGTCAATTAAATTCAACTTAAGGGGGTTGTTGTTTTTAAATAAATTCCTAAAAAATACGTCTCAAGGTAAATATTTGATTAAAACTGCTTTTTCAAGGTCGATATTCTGCCTGTTCGTATATCAGGATTTTCTTCACTACCCGTTAAATTCTTCTGAGAATTGTTTTACGAAAGGTCTGACATTACTGATAACAGAGTAATTTCTCTCCAGTTATTACAGTCGGGAAGATAACCTTTTTGGGGAATTATAAGTTATTCCTTTCTTTTACTGATCTGTGATCTTCCTCTGTCCATATTCTATTAAATCAATTTTCACTCTATTTATGGTTACATTATCTGCTGCCTTATTGTTTCCTAATGAATTGATTGCCTCCCTGATTTCCATGTGATTTATCTGTCCAACATGTATTAGTAATATGGTCGTTTTAACCTCTTCATCACAATGCACTGGTTCTTGTCGACTTGGTCTAATTAGGATGTTCTAAGCTTATATAATTAAACAGCATAACTGTTTCAGCTCCAGTTGATGTTGCCAAAACAGACGACTTAAAAAATTAAAGGATTATTCAGAAACAAACTGCTGCTCCTCACGTAAATTTGTGGAATATAGATAGAAAAGAATCTGTGACTGAAGTAGCCAGATTTCTTTAGTATGTGCTGGCTGAAAATGAAAATTAAGTAAACCAATGAAACGATGTTTGGGACCCTATAACCAACCGGTATAATGTTACAATCGTCGCTTGGCAACAGGCGTGTAAAACTTTCCCATGATATGACACCATGCTAGCTACTTCCAGCTCCACCCACCAGTTTGTGTATTTCCTATACATAACAACACGTCGTATTCAAAATCGAAGTTAAAAATAAATCAGCAGAGATTAACACACGAGTTTTTTTTTTTTTTTTTTTTTACTATAGTTGAAAAACACACATACATAATTTACATGATTTTTGTACTCACGTGTAAAATAATTTGTGGTACATATTCTCGTGAATCTTGTGAAACCTGCAGTGAGTAAACAATCTATCTTTGATGTTACCAAAACTTCCAACGCTATTGCAAAGTGACGAACCCGTTTTCTTGCGGATAAAAACTCTGCATATGTCTGACTTGCTGATACATTTCTGGAATGGAAGATGTGAACGCTGCCAAGTCTTCTCCTGATGCGCGTGAAATTAATAGTGAGCGGGAGCGAGCAAGGGAGAGGGGTGTGGGAGGAGGTAAGAGAGGTGAGCTAACGTGTACTCCAAACTTATGTAGTACGAGAAATACCGTAAATGCACAGGTATTGATCGACACACAAGGAGGTAGAAGAAACAGTATTCATTATACGGTGCAATAGAGAGCATTAGGCATTAAATCTGCATCGAAGTAATATAAGTGTTCGAAAGAAGTGCTCGTTACAGCGCGCACTTGATAACGTCTACACGGTAAAGTTTGAAATCTACATCGATACATCTAGGAGGAAAGGAATCTATCAACCAGGTGCCGTCTCCACAATGAAGGTTGGCTACAATTAATCTCCAATACGCTCTGTCTCCTCTTGGTTGTATACTCTCAGAGACTGCTGTTCGTCCTTATCCTGACGTTGTTGTTCCAGTTTTATCGTTGTCTGCCTCTTGCTTCTTGCCATCCAGTATACCTCCAGTATGGTTTTTAAAAGAGTTGTCTTGTTATGTAGCCCAAATATTTAATTTGGCTTCCCCCCCCCCCCCTTTAGTAAATCCATTTTCACTTGTATTGTTTATTTTTGTTCTTATGACATACGAGCTTTTCTTCTGTATATTCGCATTTCCAGAGACTTGGTTCACGCTTTAGTTGCCTGTTTATCGTCCAAGTTTCTGCACCATACAGCAGGGTTGAGTACGCTTAACTGTTGTAGGTTGTAATTTGTAGTGTGTTGTTTACCTCTCTTGCATCTTTTTTTTAAAGATTGTTAAGTCATTCTTCATATATATATATATATTTGTTTCACGTCATCTATTATTATGTGTCGAAGACAGGAGAAACATGTATCTTGTTCTAGTATCTCTCCGTTACGGTGACGTTCTCTGTAAGGTCGTTACTTTCTATTGTCAATAACAACAGTTTTTATTTTCCTTATGTTATTGTCCAAACGCTACTCAGCGTTCTGCCTGTTGACTTGACCCACAAGGTTCTGTAACTGCTGCTCATTAGTCGTTCTAGTATAGGACGCCATTTTTTTTTTTTGGGGGGGGGGGGGGTCTTTTAAAACGTGACCCCGGCTGTCGTCGGCGGTCTCAGTATGACCTAACGGGTTTGACGAGGTTTCTGAGACTTGAGCGTGAGTGATTTTCATCTGAATGGTGGCACTTTATGTCACTTTATGTGTTTTATCAGATGTGCGATTCTGGTGGGGTTGAACGTCACGCACTCACTCAGTAGATGGCTAGGACTCACGAGCAGAAGCTACAGCATCTCCTGCAGCTTCCTCCATGTTATTTGCTCGTGAGTCCCCGCCATCTAGTTTAGCTCCACGCCGCGCGAAGCGGAGTGAGAGATACGCTCGGCGGTGGCGGAAGTGCGCAATGTACATGTGACTGAGGCCCTGTCAAATTATATTTTTGGCCGCCATAATCTGTGCCTGTTATTCAGAGGACAGCCCTAAAATCTACACGTATTCATGTGCAGAATTATACATTTATTTTTTAAAAGCCAAATCCCCCTTCTACTGGAACATCGTTTTTCTTCATCTTTCGTCGTTTCACTGATACCAGGTTGTAGCCCAGTGCCTTGTTTTTATGTATTTGTCTTGCGCTTTTCTGGTGGTGTGAGTGATGAATTTGCTCATCTTTTTGCAGGTTTCTGCTACATCATTTATTCATCTCTTTCTTGTCGTTATATTATCCTCATAACTCTCCAAATCCCGAATTCCTGCCTGAATTCCTTGCGAATCCATTTCTTGTTGAACCACTGGGTCTAATCTCTCATGTCCAGTCTCTGGCTTTATGTTCCTATCCCTGTGTTCCTCTAATGTTTCCCTCGTTGGTCATCCTTCGTCCGTTTTAAAACATTTCTTGTCCATATAGCCTGCTCGTAGTGCTTCGGTAACACAGCTGCTGTCAGTGATTGTATCCCATAAATTCTTCGTCCATGTGGCGACATCTTGCAAAATAGACTTCACAATGTTTCCGCACTGATTTCTCTCTCGTCTATATTCAATGTAATCGCTGATTTCTATGCGCAGATGATATTTGAATGGGAGTTCATTGCAAAATGAAGAGTGCAGATAAGAATTTCATTCCTGCACAATTTTTGGGTAATGCGTACACTAAAAGCATCCTGAAAATTCTGCTAGTGCTTATATTTTGGGAGTAGGTCTTTTTTTTTTTTTTTGGGTGGGGAGGGGGAACTCGATAGTCTGGAATTATGATATAATTGGAATAGCTATATCAGAAATGGTTGCAACATAAGAGGCAGCATGCTAGTGTCACGAGACGATGTTGTAACGTCTCTTAATTAGGATCTAACCCTAATAATAAAAGACACTCTGAAGTGATATATTGTTGTGATGGCGGCTCGTACTGCTGGTTACATGACAGCTATGTGCAGTCAAAGGTCTTTGACAAAAGGAATTGGACTCAACATTAACAGTTCTGCATTAAGTCTTCTAGAATGGCATTATAAGTTGATTCGTATTCAGAACCCACATCACAGCATAAAACAGTCTATCAACAGAAATCCGATAGTACAACAGTAGAGACTTAACTAAAGTGAACTGTGAATTACCAGACACCAATAACTGTAATTTCAGAGCAGCCAGTGAATAGTCAGTCATATGACCAGTAGTGCCAGCTGCAGTCTGATAATATTTACATCCTATTGTTATCCCCCCACTCATCAACTCCCCTTTTTCTCATTGCTCTCCGTATGATTATAGCAAAAGGCACGGTACCAGGAAGGAGGGGCAGGGGCCGACCAACACGAAGAAGGGCACAGGATATAAGTGACTCCTTGAGTATGAAAGTATATGAGGAGGGAGAGCTGGCGTGAGATCGCGTTTCTTCCAGGCAGACCTTGATGAGAGCGACGTTCTTCAACGGACCTTCTACACGATGATAATGATGATGATTTATAGTGCTATCACTAGGAATGTGCAGGCTGAAATTAGAGGATAAAGTCAATGAAAGTAATATTCAGTAAGTGTTAACTCTTAATGGAATAAGATATCTGATGCACGCTGGTAAGTCACTACAGATGGCGATAAAAAGATTGTACACAGATAGCGGGCCACTAGTGTTTCCAAAGTAGCACAGATCGTATTACGAAGCACGAGTACTAGAGACGGTTTGCGCTGTCATGTGGGTTGTAAGGAATAAGGATCGCCTAGCAAAAACAGACTGTGAAAACACTCGTAGAAGGTTTTAGGTTGCGTAGTGAAAACAGACGATAGAAAGGAAACACCTGTTAGCAGTATTAGAAATAATACATTCTTCTTATTGTTTTTTGTTTCCCCCTGTCGTGCTCCAAGATTGTTTGAAACGTTGGCCAACAACCACGACTTACTCATTCACTTTCAGAAAATATAGCTGTGTATGTTATTATAGAAAGATGATGGTATCGTGCTTAGCGCTCCTCATTGCCAGAACATAGATCCATGTTTAATTCCTCTCTCATCCATCTTCCTTCTCATCCATCCATCTCTCTCTCTCTCTCTCTCTCTCTCTCTCTCTCTCTCTCTCTCTCTCTCTCTCTCTCTCTCTCTCTCTCTCTCTCTCTCTCTCTGATTATAACACAGCCAGCTTGTCAAATTGGAATCATCCATGTTTGTGGTTGGGGGAGGTGGCGGCAACAGAAAAGTAGTCAATTGATCCCTCGCCTGATACCTCTTGACCTAATTTAGTGACAAAAGAATACATTGAGAATGGAACTAGACGGGGGAGTTCAAAAGATCGGCAGGACTTGGAGGAAACTGCATGCGATAGCAAAATATAGAACGACTTGGCGTGAGCTGGTAGAGTGCCTATGCTCCACTGGGGTGAAAAGGCAGAAGAAGAAGAAGAAGAAGAAGAAGAAGAAGAAGAAGAAGAAGAAGAAGAAGAAGAAGAAGAAGAAACAAACAAACAAACAAACAAACTAAGAAAGAAAGAAAGAAAGAAAGAAAAAAAGAAAGAAAGAAAGAAAGAAAGGAAGACAGAAAGAAAGAAAGAAAGAAAGAAAGAAAGAAAGAAAGAAAGAAAGAAAGAAAGAAAGAAAGAAAGACAGACAGACAGACAGACAGACAGACAGACAGACAGACAGACAGACAGACAGACAGACAGACAGACAGACAGACAGACAGACAGACAGACAGACAGACAGACAGACAGAAAGAAAGAAAGAAAGAAAGAAAGAAAGAAAGAAAGAAAGAAAGAAAGAAAGAAAGAAAGAAAGAAAAAAAAGAAAGAAAGAAAAGAAAGAAAGAAAGAAAGAAAGAAAGAAAGAAAGAAAGAAAGAAAGAAAGAAAGAAAGAAAGAAAGAAAGAAAGAAAGAAAGAAAGAAAGAAAGAAAGAAAGAAAGAAAGAAAGAAAGAAAGAAAGATAGGGGAAATGAGAAATGAAGATGAAGACAATATAAAGACAACGCCGATGAGAAGCATGATGATAATGTTGATCTGAATAAGGTGCTCAACAAAAACAAAATTAACTATACAGTATTAGAGTACAACTAAGCCACGGTAAAGATATATGGACACTGATTAAAAAATGCAACAAATAAAAAAATGAGGGGAAATACAAATTTTACAGACTATAGTGCATCAGAAAAGGCAATAAGCGTTAAAAGTAGGCCATTATATAACGAACAATCAAACATTTCTCGAGTGACGTGTGTTTTAACTTTATACCGCCACAATACGTGCGTGAACAGAAATCCCAATACAATTTGCAGACGACAATCAAGAATGACGCAGTTAAAAACCGCCTGCGATTGTGATGTCTGTAAATCGTCCTATATTGCACGAGATGGAAAGTAACACGTTTGTGACTATAATAAAGTTTAATTGTTCACCGTCTCCACAATAAAAGTTGTCTAAAGTGTACCAACTGAAGGCTTTGGGGATATTATTACGTGGTGAGGCCTTAATATCTTCTCCGGTGTGACTCTCGTACCCCTTACGCGTACCACCAGAGTGGTGTCCACCACACAAATCGAACCCTTATACTCAACGATCATGAAATTGTTAAACACAGTCACTAACCTTTAAGCAGCGGAACCACGCTAAGTAGTGGATACAACAGTTCTGTGGTAATTTTGAATACAACTTAACTCTTTCAGTCCCAAGCAACGTCCGATGTGTTTATGAATCTACCCCTTCACCCCCCTCTATAGCAGAATGTACTCTGTTACTTTGTGTGGGGGGGGGGGGTTAGGGGGGGGGGGGCGCTCAGAATATCTCAACACACACCCAAACAACGCGGCTTTCGCAAATAGTCACTACCGACTTTTATATTGCCACATTGACAGTAAAATATTCGCGATTATTGTTCAGTTTTTTTTTTTCTTCCCTATCTGTTGTGGAACACACGGGCATTGAAAGCGTTGAAAAATTAGCCTCCTGAAGAAGTCGGACTCCCCCCCCCCCCCCCCCCCCTTGGCACCTAAGTCGACCCAGCCATAAATAGGATACCATGTAGGGTCATGGGAAGTGAAGGTGGCCGGCGGGATGTTAACCACATCCCCCATCAAGGGTCTATAAAATATAGGCTTAGCCCTGTGTGCCCAATACGCCCCAAGCCATGGAAATTGGTCTATTCTTTACTTTAACTGAACAGATTTGCCAAATATGGAGTTTCCTATATTGACAGCTAGTGTGTCCTAATTAAATTGAAGCACATTAGAAAATGGACCACCTGTATAATATTCAGGAACAGAGTGTGAAGTGTAAATATAAGTGCTCACACGTTTCAATATTTAAATTTGGACTCATTTTCTATTGAATACATCAGTTCTCTTTATGGCACAGGAGGCGTCAAAGAGGACATTCTACGCTTTCCTATCTTGTGCAATCTTCATTGCAGTTTTTCCAAGTCAAGAGATGCAGCAATCAATTCGCATACCATTGTTCGTCTCCTTGTTGTTTCTGAGCGCCCTTTTCCTCTTTTCTTAGGCGGTTTGGGCCGTTTCAAACATGGTTCTTTTACATTCCAGAAGCAAATTCTCCATCATGAACTTCCTTTCGGCTTTCATCCATGTTGTTCATACTGACGGAAAGACTCTGTCCTAAGACCGCCAAACGTTTAGAGCACTTATTTCCTCTTGAAGTATCTGTAACATTGTAGTTTTTAGTCAGCACTACACCCAAATCCCGAGCCTGAAGGACCGTGAGGCCATCTTTAGTCTGTCCCCTTACAAGTAATCTGGTAATCCTAGTTTCAGCTTCATAGCAAACGGTTCACCCCATAGTTGCTCCACTCCTGTGCCAACGAAAAACACACGTAGCTCACAGTGTCACGCCATGCACTCAACTCAGAACTGCGCGACGAAACTATATCCTTCTAGTCTACAATTGGAGCAAAAATGCAACGGCCACCGTCTGGCAGAAAAAAATATAGGGTTAATAACGGTCACCCCAGCAGTACCCTCATTATTAGCTGGGGAAGGGACTTAGGACATTACATCCACCAGCAGGCGTCGCACCTACAACGACCTGCCTGCCTTCGTTAACGACTGTTCACACAACAGCAATGCAGTTCTTTGGCACGAAGGAGACACCTTGAACTTGGGTTTCGGACTGCCGACTCCCTACAAGATGTTATTTTATGTTTTGTTCTCACACTTGATGTCACTGCACATTGGGCATACCCATGCGTGCTCAGTTCTCTGAAGCAGCAGCCACTCCAAAGTACGTCTACTAATTGTCCCCATGAGAAGCTGGTTATATTGTCTCCTTTCTCGGCCTCGAAGACGGCAAAGACGTGCATCACCATGCTTAACTCCCATGTCACGCAATCGTGTTAGTGTCAGGGATTCCTCATTCTCCACTAGCCCAGTTCATACAGTGTTGACGATATCTGCTCTGTCCATGCCTTTTCCCGCAATCATTAGTGCAGTGCTTGCCAGTTGGTCCGCTCATTTCCCTTTACGCCAGCATCATTCGGTGTGTAGATCCAGTTTACGGAGGTTAAGTGCGATTTCCGAATACTTTCTATCCATTCAGAGCGCATACTGCCTGTTGCTATCTTCTGAAGCATAGTAATTGAGTCTGAGACAATTACTGCCTGTGTGGCGGTTTGCTCGGATACCCATGCTATAGCTCTAGAAGCAGCGGCTATTTCCATTGTCATGCTTGACGTGGTTGTCTGGTAAGCGTCGCTGTCCTAATGTATTGTTTTCCCCCTTCTTTGCGCTGTGTATGCCCATGCTGACCTTGATTCGCGCTTCACGGATCCATCTGTGTAGATGATGATATCTTCTGGGTCTGAATGCTGATCTATCAGTTCCCTTACTTCTGTGTCTACGGCGCTGGAATTTGATCCCTGCCGTACCTTCCGAGTGTGATGACAACCTTAGAGATGCCATGCATGTCTACTGGTGTATTCGTCGATTCTTTTCCGTGACTGATCACGTCTAGGTCGCATACCTGCTGGATTAAATCCTCAGCCTTTGCCATCCAAGAGCGGCCTCTTTTGAGTCGCGTTCCTTTTGTGTCGTGTATAGCTTTGTGCAATGGGTGGTTAACGCCTGCCGATACCCTCATGTAAGCCTTGACCTGTGCCACTTTGTATCTGCTAGTCATCGTCGGCAAACCCAGGACATAACGCATGGCGTTGCAGGAGGTGTCTTTTGTGCAGCCGAGTATGCGTCTCATGGCCTCATTTTGTACTCCGTCCAGTCTTTCTAGCTGGGTTTTGCTGACAGTGAGGAGGACAAGACCCCTCACAAGTTACCTGTGCGGCTTGGGTGACCCTGCCAGGAATATACGTTCCCGCCATCATAGCTCACTGGATCACTTAGGCTCTCAAGCTCCTCCACCACTACAAGTTAATGGCCTTTGGGGGGAGTTTGAATTCACGCTGGTAATTAATTTGTACTCTTGATTGTTATGAAATTCATTGCATTCTGTGCAGGCAAGTAAAGAACCATAAAATGCAGCCAATTTATTAAAAAAAAATTGTTCGCACTATACTTAAAATCTGGTGTGCCATCTTGTGCTTCCAAAAAGCTTGGCAATTGATCCATATGGAAGGTACACACACGCCTCTGAAGAAAATTCGGAGGAATCAAGTCCCATTCACATATCAATCAATCAATCAATCAATCAGGTGCCGTCTCCACAATGAAGGTTGGCTGCAAATGATCTCCAACAAGCCCTGTCTCTTGCCCTTGATGTACACTCACTCATACTGCTGTTCGTCCATCTCTTGATGTTTTCCTCCCACTTGTAACGCTGTCTGTATTTTGCTCGCCTACCTTGAACCTTTCCCTCTAGGATGATCTTTACAATACTGTTATGTTTTTTATGTGGCCAAAATATTTAACTTGTCTCTTTTTTATTTCACCTAGCAACTCACTTTTCATTCCCAATTTCCTCAGTACCTCTGTATTTGATAGCTTTTATTTCCATGAAATACGACTTAATCTTCTGTATATCCACATCTCCAAAGAACTGATACGATTTTCCAGTTGTTTGTTCATTGTCCATGTCTCTGTGCCATACAGTAAGGTTGAGAATACATAACATTTGACAATTCTCATTTTTAATGTATTGCTTATTTCTTTTGATGTCAGTAACTTTTGCATGTTGTTGAAAATGTTTTTGGCCATCCCTATTCTTTTCTTGACTTCTTTTTCACTTCTGCCGTCACATGTTATTACTTGTCCAAGATATAAGAAATGTTTAAATTGCTCCAATTTCACCCCGTTCACTGTGATATTCATTGTTAGCTGATTATTTTCTTTGCTAAATATCATAGTTTTTGTCCTTTTCAAATTTATATCTAATCCAAATTCTGCACTCCTTCTGTTTACTTGCTTCACTAGGTCTTGCAACTCCTGCTCACTCTCTGCTAGCAACACTGTGTCGTCAGCATATCTCAGATTGTTTATTATTCTACCATTGATGTGCAGTCGTGGTAATTCTACAATTTCTGTAAAAATGGTTTCTGTACATAAGTTGAAAAGGCTAGGCGACAGCACACATCCTTGTCTTACTCCTCCCTTGATCTCTATCTGGGGTGAGCAGTTGTTGTCATATCTTACTGTTGCTTCTTGCTCCCAGTATAAGTTTCTAATAAGTCTGATATCCTCTCCATCTAGTCCTATGTTTTGAAGAGCTGCAATTAGTTGTTTATGTTGCACTCTGTCGAAAGCTTTTTTTTGTAATCTATAAAACATGCATAAATATTTTTCCCCCGTGTGGGTTCCGGGGCCCTATTGTGGGGAAAACAAGAATTGACCCACTGCCTCCCCAAAAGCATGTCGTAAAAGTCGACTAATTGGGGAGCTTCCTTTGAAGTCGGAGTGCATCTGCCAGAGAGGCAAGGAACCAACAGTCTGTATTCAAGAGAATGAGATCTGTAAAACTGATGCACACGCAACACTCAGGTTCTGGAGCAGGACTGCAGTTCAGTAGTGGACGAGCAACCAGAACTTTCCGCCAGAGTGTACAGCTGGTGAACGCGAAGAAGAAGAAGATAAATATTTTTCTGAACTTCTATATATTTTTCAGTCAGCATCTTTAGACCTATTATGGCCTCTCGAGTACCACTGTTTTTACGGAATCCAAATTGCTCTTCAGAAACTTCTTTCTCTATTTTATTTTGAATTCTTGCTTGTATTATCTTCAAGAGTAACTTAGTTACGTGACTCATTAGGCTAATAGTTCTGTAATCTTCACAATCAACAGCTTTTGATTTCTTGGGTAGTGTGATAAAAACAGATGTTTTCATGTCCCTGGGAATGTACCCATAGTTATAAATGTCATTGCATATTTCTGTGATAGTACCAATTCCAAAAGTAGATAAAGATTTTAACATTTCTGCAGTTATGTTGTCTGGACCTGCTTCGTCTGTTTAATGGCTTTCTCTGCTTCAGACTTTAATATGTTTGGTCCCTCTTGAATATTATGGATTGGCGGTTTGTCACCTTTGTTGTCCCAAAACAGGTCTTCTATGTATTCAGTCCATCTTTTTATTATATCTTTCTTATCAACAACAATTTTTCCATCCTTCCCTCTAATACAACCATTTCCTGTTAAATGTTTTTCCTTGTTTGTAAGTTTTCTTATATTTGCATGTATTTCCTTGGTTCTGTATTTTATTTCAAGATCCTCTATTTCTTTGCATTTCAAATGAATCCATGTTTCCTTGGCAGTTCTACACATATTTCGTATTTCTTTGTCTATTAATGAATATTCTGGAGTTTTTTTGTTTTTTTTCCTTTCTCATATAGGAACAGCTTTCAGCTGTTGCAGATCAGCTGCAGGTACTTTCCTGTAGACTCTGCGTCCAGGTCGAATTTTCTCTTGTCTATAATTGGAACACAATTCCATTGCAGTCTAGTCATCTGCCATGTTGCGCTGCTGAGTCTGTGAGTCAGGTTTTGGGCCTACATAAGATAGTCTTATGGTAAGACCTGTACGCCTAAGTCGTCACATGACTGTCATTTGAGAGATTACCTGTGTCTACTCACTATTGCTACTTCCGTTCGATTTGCCCCCCCCCCCCCCCCCCCCCCAAAAAAAAAACAACTTCCTCAGGTGACTCAACATGAAATTACGATCTTGCGCGGGGGTAGTTACTCGTGGTTGGCCACTCCGATGTCTATCCCGGCACTGCCATTGGTTCCGTAACGTTTTTTGCAATGTACAATAATGCTGTGGTGGTAATTCATAATTCTGCAATGTCCTGTAAGCTCGTTCCAGACTGCAAATACAAATGGCTCATTGATGGTCGTTTTCAGATGGTCGTGGCATTACAAGCATATGTTTGGTTAATTGCGTATCCTTTACAGGACGTTGTAGAACCAACTCCAGCAGCCTCTCGCTGTTGTGTTGTTTATCTAGGCAAATTTACGTCTAGTTGTTTGCCATTGCTTACTGGACGGTCGGCTTTCTTGATACCGCTGTCGAAACCAACGCAAGGCGCATGGTCTGCAGCTGGGATCACACCCGGCATCCTGGCATTACGAAGCGTTTGCATCGACTTAGCCACTAAGCCGACTACAAGCATATATACTAGGTGTATTTTCTTAACGGCCTTTTTTTTTTTTTTTTAAATACCGACTATACCGCCACAACGCCTACACATTTTCAAAGTCATAACTGCTTGGAAGCGTGTCGCACGTGTAACTGTCACTGTTTTTTTTTTTTTTGTATATTTTGTACGTAGGCCCGTGGGTTGATTAAGGCCGTTCGATTCCGGCAGCCATTGGCTCTCTATAGCACGACAAACACGAAAAGAACCATTCTCACATTTTTTCGATCCAGCCATTCGGCAACAGTATAACAATTATAGTGGTGAGTTTTTAATGTGCTTCAGAATAACATTTTCCCGGAAGCTGTGTGGGGTTTCTGAGAAGTGTGTCCTTTTGGATTAAAAATCAGAGTTCCATACGATGAGTCGCAGTAACGGTTTGCTTAGCGCAGAGTAAAACAGAGTTAGAAAGTCAATCAATCAGTCAGTCACACGGTTAGTCAATCAGTAAGTCTATCCATCAGCCAGACAGTCAGTCAATCAGTCAGAAAGTCTGTCTTTATTCACTCATTCAGTCAGCCTGTCAGAATG
>CAJHNH020005257.1:290263-345263 GCA_905116865.2 Candidula unifasciata
GGAAGGAGGGATAGAGGAAGACTACGATAGAAGATTCTTGACAGTCTTGTTGCATGGCATGGAGGTGTGTCAGCACACGAACTGATACATGCTGCAGGAGATAGCAGATTGTGGAGAGGTATGATCGCCCACGCCAGTCGGCAAGGCACCTGATGATGATGATACATTATTCGTATTCGTATTTGTATTCGGCCGAATAGCTGGTATATCCCACAGTCCACTCACATATCATGACATAAAAACTTTCCTGCATGACCATCTCTTGATTTAACAAATCATCCCAGAATTTATTAAATGATATGTGATTTACCAAGACAGATTTAAGCTCTGTACCTATCTATTGCTTCTGAACAGCACGGCACTGCGCTCATACCTTTGTCAAAATCATCATATTGCGGTATCCACATTTATTAATAAATAATTCTCTACAATCTTTACATGATTTTACGAGTATTGTGGTTATTATAATATAGAATTTGTTTAAACTTTTACTGCAGGAAATTTGCCAGGTTGTCCTTGTGTGTCAGATTTTAAAACATAATTTTTATGACAACCCCGATTAAGGTTTTCCACAGCGAGAGAATACCCCCCCCCCCCCCCCCCGCCCCCTTTTTCCCCAACCCCACAAATTTCCATATGCCTTATGTCATTTTCAGGTTTTCGCTAAGGAATTGTTTTTAAATTTCAAATAGTGTACATAAATTTAAACAATTAATGTGTCTTTCCATTTCCCCAGTGTCTTACACACGTATAAGAAAATAGACAACACCGGTGATTTCTAAATATTGACTTTGACTGTAATTTTTAGATAGTAATCTATATTTTACTAAATGAAGGACTGCTAAAAGGCATTTCTTGAGCAGATGATGTTATAGTCTACTCCATTTTAAATCTTCCTTAGCATGTTCCTTGTAGAAAGTATATATTTTCTATCATGACTCTCCAGTGCCCTGTCATTTAAATCATTATTACTATATAATTGTGATTCCTCACTCCCCTCGTTCCTATGTTTTAATATGTGTATATATAATATATATATATATATATATATATATATATATATATATATATATATATATATATATATATATATGGGGTCGGAGTCTGTGGCTTAGGTTAATCCTGTTCTCTCCTTGTGGGATGGAATTTTTCGTTATTTAAAGCCCTACTCTTTCTCTTGCCATAGGCTGCAGTATAGCCCGGCCATAAATATGGTCTAATGGTTAAACGCGGTTTCTGGGACCTCTCCATGGGTGATCCTCATCCACATGGTGGCACTTTGTGTCACTGTGTGTTTATCGCTTGTGTAATGTCCTGGTGGGGTAAAAGAAGATAGATACATGTGGCTTAGGCGTTGCCAACACGCTTCGTAATGCCAGGGTGTCGCATTCAATCCCAGCTACGGTCGATTTGTCTTGCGCTGGTTTTGACAGTGGTACAGAAAGCTGACCGTTCAGGTGGCAATGGCAAACTACTTAACGTAACATTTGATTAGAAAAAAAGCACAACAGCCAAATAATGCTGGGGATACGCAACTAACTAATATATACGGGAAAGAAATAGGCACTAGAGACAAATGTCATCATCACCAAGTGTCTTGCCTACTAGCGTGGGCTATCATGCTTCTCCATAAAATGTGATCAACAAAATTCATCAACGCATGAGCTGAAACCCTCCGTGTCATTTCATCAGTTTATTCTCTTTCTGTTTTCCTTTTTTTTTTTCGACTAAAATTTCAAGTTGTTACAGTATGTTCTAGTTTCTCTCTTCTCATAACATGGTCAAACAATGATAACGGTCATCTTCTGATGTTTGTGATGAGTTGTCTTTAAACCGTCCAGTAAATTTTGGGCAATCTTCTGTAAAACCATCTCTGAGGCTTTGACAAATTGTTTAGCTTTTCTACTATTTCTCCAGGATTTACAGCCATATTTAAACACGGGCCCAATTTTGCATGCTAGAATTCTTGTTTCTTACCTTCTATGACATGCATTTATGGAATATATTTTCTTCACTTTATAAAATGGTCTATTTTTCTTTCACTATTCTGCATCTGATGATAACCATGTATTCAGATACCTAAATTTATGTGCTTGTCCCAACATAACGCTTTTGACGTCTGTTACACATCTGCATAATTCTTTTCTTTGACTGTGCCATTATTTCTGTCTTCCCGTTGTTTCAACCTGAGGCCCATTCTTCCACATTCTACCACCACCGTGTCATTTCCTGTAACTTTTTCTGACTTATGGGAACGTATGCCGGACTTTTAAAATTATTTCATTCGCTTTACAATGATTTGAAAAGTTAGCAGTTTTACGGTATAATAAATGCTGCATTGCGTACCCACTAATTAAAACATCTAATGTAATCGCTGTAAAACTCGCGAGAAGGTACGAAGTCAACATGACTACATAGACACTGTTTTGTTGTGAGATTTTATACCGTGCACACCATAGATTGTGAAGTATACAATTACTTTTTATCGAGCCGCTGGGGAAACAAGAATGCTTCTTTGCTGGCAGTGTAATGTTTCTCTGTGGATAAAAATAACTTAATAATAGGAAAAGCGGGTGTTTATTGAACGCGTCAGATAAAGAGAGCAGGAGATATATTTTCCTGTATCGTGTACTACACACGTGGACAACCCAATCGTTCATATTCTAATATAGGTCGTGTGAGTTCGCATGTAGCTCTTCGCGTTACGTTACATTAATCTAAAACGAGGTTACACATAAATCTGTAGAGGATACTGGAAGACTACTACATCACCCTGATATAAACTTTGATGATACCAAGTGATTTATTGAAGGCATTAGCAGAACCTACTGAAGTGAACGTAAGAGGTCGCTCTAGGAATATATGGACTGATGACACTAAAGCGCGTTTACATTGACTTGCAATGACAATAGCCATTGTTGCCCATCAAGCAATGGATCACAAACTGGTGCCCCCCCCCCCCCCCACACACACACACACACACAACGCTTAACAACAAAAGTGGAAATTAAAGATGATTAGTAGAACCAACTGGGTATTAGAGAATCCAGGCCGCCAGACAGATCGTATTTAGACTGCGCAAAGACGTTAGCACAATAGCTTTTCCTACAAGCTTATCAGCTTGCTCGTTTCCTTGAGCGCCTACGTGTCCTGACACAAATATTAAACTAACATGTGTCAGCCCCGATCACTTTAAAGACCCAATTCACTGTCTTCAGGTTTCTATCTTCCTGAGTATACTCATTAAGTCAACCAGAAGGCATGCGCGGGAAAAGGTATAAGTCTCTAGCCATGTTATTACTTTGGTCACTGCCAGGTTGTAATAACATTTAGTCGAGAGCATTTGGACTGGTCAGCGAGCACAGCAGAATCAGAAATTCAACTACTGGTTTATGAACACCCCCCCCCCCCTTCCCCCCACCCCCCGCTCTTTCCAAGTTATGCTGCTAACTATACAGATGGCTCTATGTTAAGAGGCAAAGCAAGTGCACTGGGTCCATGGCAAAAACAATTGGACGACTCTTACTTTAACAAAACCTGGCATATTATATCACACATCTAGTTTAAAAATGGCGGTGGAGGCAGTCACTGCGACTTTTCGCTAGTTCAAAAACCAGTTGCCGAAACGTCTTATTGTAACAAATTTATAAAGCATTTTAAGATAGATATAGGTACGTTTCATGCACTGTGCTAAGTATCGCTTCACAGATTTCAGTTCATTAGCGCCATTTGGATATTGTCACCTTAGTATGCAGATGTGTTGGAAAATGAACAGTCAGAAAAACTGGCTGTTTACGCAACACTCGGTGCATCTCAAGCTAGATGCCATCAAAGAGACAGGGAAGAATTCTTTAGCACACACTGACCATCTAAGTCTGACGATAAAATCGCAACGGGGAGTATCGGGGGATTCTGGGGTGGGGGGGGGGGGTGGGGGCGTCTGGATACAAAACTGATCCGCAATTTTGATGATCATCAAACAGTCCCTGAAAAAGCAAATAAATAGACTTAACTCTTTGAGTCCCAGAGGGTTTAGCATCACAGGCCAAGGGGTAGTCAAGAGAGACGTAAAATCGGCGCAGCATGCGTTCATTGGGCTTCTAGACAGTAACCTATGAACGTATGATGGGTTCCTTGGGACTCAAAGAGTTAAGGCACATGCAGAAACAAAAAACACGTTCAAGAGAATCCACGAACCGAACGTTGATGCGGGTGCTCAGGGGTTGTGGGCTAGATACCATACATAATATTGAAATAATTGCCAATGGAAGAATGGAATAGTAGATCTGACCGCGAAACTTTGAAATAAAATGGCGCAGGACGAGGATTAAATTCGCGTGAACGTGATTCAGACTAAAGAACAGACACCATAGCTAGACAAAATAGATTCACATTTTTCGGAGATGTGTTCCTGCAATCTAATGAAAGAGAAAGCTAACAAGCGCTCACAGACTGTAACCTGTATGCTGCTAGCAGTTGAGTTGATTCAAAAACCGACATCACAGAACTCGGGGCATTCCTCTGAGCGGTACGCATCGGTCAGAACACCTCTTGTCACTCCCCGCTGCATCAGTCTCACCAGACTGTGGTGATCCATTTGCTCCTCTGATTTGTACACTATTTATGCTGCTAACAGAGAAGCACCTGATCCTATCAGTGATTGATTATGACCTGGGACTGCTTACAGTCTCAAAGAGTCAGATAGACAAACTAGAGCGTATACAGAACGCGGCTATGCGGGTCATTCTGCGTTGCACCAGAGACACCCCAGTGGTGTGTATGCGATACATCCTTGGTTTTCCTACGATTGCAGGTAGGCACAAGGTACAGGCGAAGTATTCTCAGGGTAGCTGCCGACACAGACCACCCTTTGCATGAAGCTCTGGGTACAGTTAAGGGTCAGCGCTGATACGAGGTAGGTCATGGATGGCTCAGGCAGAAGACACAATCAGACAGGTTTGCATTCTTTAGAACATTAGGCGAGGATAGGAGTGGGTCAAAGTGCCACTTGAACAGTCAGACTTCTTTAGAGTCATAATCACGCTGAGCTGGGAATGCATAGACTGGTCAGCAGGTGCCACAGAGGTGGAAATTCAGCACTTAATTCAAGGTTATACTCGCTCAGAGGATTTGATCATTTACACAGACGGTTCAGTGTCAAGAGGCAAAAGAAGTGCTTGGGGTTTCTTAGCAAAAGTTAATGGTCTTCGTTTGGTGCAGGTGATACCACAACATCCAGGTTAAGAATGGAGGTGGAGGCGGTCACTGCAGCTTTCCACTAGCTAGAAAACACCACACACACACACACACACACACACACACACACACACACACACACACATCGTGATTGTAACTGACTTAGAAAGAATGCTAAGGAAGATCAGAACAGGTATGCTTCGTGCAGAGCGGCATGCTTCGCTGCGGAGGACACGGGCGAGGAGTATTGTCTGGATTTTTTCACCGGTGTGTTGGGAAATGAATAGGCGGACAGACTGACTGGCTCTGCGCAACTTGGTGGAATACTGATACTTGATAAGGCAGATGTGGTTAGTGCCTTGTGGGAGAGCGTGTACAGTTCGGAGGAGCAGATGGATCACCACAGTCTGGTGAGATTGACGCAGCGGGGAGTGACGAGAGGTTCTGGCAGATGCTCGAGGCTCAGAGGAGACGCACGACGGACGTTCAATCATAATGCTACTGACACCATTAGTATCGAAACTCTTCGCTGGCTGTTGAAGATTGGGACGGAGCGCTTATGGGAATGCCCCGAGTGCTGTGATGTCGGTTCATGAATCAAATCAAATCTAACAGAGAAGCAGAATGGCTTGTTTTAACCTCAGTCAAGACAGAGCTCTAAAGTAAACAGGAAGATTTGGATTTCGTGACATCATTCCTCGAAGTTTTCAGACAGAAGAATAAAGAAGAAGGTGATTGTGTTGGCTGATGACCAATGACCATCTACGCCTAATGGCAGGGCATATAATGAGTAATGTCATTCAATTTAAAGGTAATTTTTAGAGTGACTTATGCTGTCTCATTTTAGCAATGTTTCAATATGCAAGACTTTAATAGTGTTGAATTATACAAACATTCGGAGCGTTGAGCAGAAGTTAAGAACATCTATGTGATTTTTAAAGTCTCAGAAGAAAAACCCAGGTACTCAAAGCAAAGTGTTTTTTTAAAAAAACCACACACAACAGGGTCTATTGCAGTAGAGCTGAAAACACGATGCTTGAAAAAAGTGACGGTACAATTTTTTGTTACGTACCACCAGAGAAAAAAAAAAAAAAACAGCCTCATATCTATCACAACTCTCGGGACATTTTTAGAAGTTTTAATCAGCCAGCGCCTTAAAATTCCGATAGTACTAGAAGCAGATTGTATTTCAGTCTTGCCTTTCCTCCGAATGTTGAGGGTCTTTCACCCACCATTGCACCATTCTCTTTAGAAGAAGAAGACGGAGAAGGTGTTAAAATAATTGATGGGACTGAAAGAGTTATGGGGCAGTGGGTCTATTCCGTTCACACTGCAGTTTCTCATCTCCAGAACTGCAGCCGCAGGATTAAGACCTCAAGGATGAGAATCCAGATGTACAAATTCTGGAAAGCCAAGTTTAACTCTTAAGATTAATTTGGGGCTCCCGACGTGCTACAAAGCAACCTGAAGCCTAGAGTAGATCAGACAGGGATAAATGACACTACTCCATTACCCCGTGTGGGTTTCCGGCGGGTGGGGGGATTCCTTCAAATTCGGAGTACATCACGTAAGTCAAATCTGTAAAACGGATGTGCACGCAACTCTCAGGTTCTGCAACAAGACTAAAGTTTAGAGATGGACAAACAACCAGAACTTTCTGCTTGAGTTTACAGCCAGTGAGTGCGAAGAAGAATGTTGTATGTTGAATAAAGAATTCACATCACAGCACTCAAGACACTTCCATAAGTGCTCAGTTCCTATCTTCAGCAGAAAGCGAAGAGTTCCAATTCCGATGGTACCAATAACCGTCTGACTGTATATCCATCTCATCCTTTACCCGAGCGTTGAGCATCGGCCATATCCCTTGGTAACTTCTCGCAGCGCCATTCTCCTCAGACCGTAATGATCCATTTGCGTTTCCGCCCTGTTCACCCGTTCCCAAAGGGCCTATACAATATCTAACTTGTCATATATTAATTCACCACCAAGTGGTGCTGAGCCAGCCAGTCTATCTGACTGCTCATTTCCCAACACAGAAACACGAAAGAAATCGGAGACTCGGAGCCCTCGGAGTCAGCTGAAACATGGAGCGTGAAAAAAGAAAAGAAGACTATTCCGTTAATTTTTTAAGCAGGGGGGGGGGGGCCTTTTTTTTTTTTTTTTTTTTTGTAAACTAGATTCCCTAAATGGTAAACTACTAGACGTAAATTTGCCTAGAAAAACCAACGTCTGCAACGTCCTGTAAAGGGTACGCAACTGACCTAAAGATTCCCTAAACCCACAGGATGATGTCTCTGCTAGTGAAAACACATTTATGGGTAAAATGTCACATCTATTTCAGACCAGGACTGTCTCCACGCATGCGCGAAATCTACCAGTTTCCGGTGTGCTGCTAGCAGAATAAACAAAATTTATTGATGATGTCAATAGTCACTGATTATGTTGTGGACTGCTGTTGACACAGGATATCCACAACATAATACGGGCGCATGATAGAGCGCCTAAGTATTTTATTTTAGTTAAATACATATACAAACTGTATATGTTTCGGTGATTTCTTTCACGACAAAAACACTGCTTGAACTGGTCAGTAAATAGTATAAAAAATTAATTACAAATAATATTATTAAAAATTAAGTACTCTGTCTAGTCTAGTACAACGTTTCTTTTGTGACTTGTCACTTTGTTAGTTAAATCTGGGCTTCTGCGGTGTTGTTTTTCTTTCAGCGTTGAACTTGTTTCGCTGTATAGATAGATTCGGAGTAATATTTAATAAGTCGCTAATTGCCACTTATGAATATACCGCTAAAATACTGCATTTAGCTAAGCAGATGCGCATTCGGGTCATTCGTTTTGCGAAAACACAGTGCACTGATTTTTAGTGCATTTCAGTTAGTGTTTGTTAGTCAGTGTTATTCAGGTAATCTAATAAGAATCATATTTTTCATAACAATCTTTATCAGTCTTTATCGGTTATGAAGTAAAAATTATCACTCCACGGGTTGTTTATCTCTAGGTCCAGCAACAACTCTCTGGTCTGTGCTTAGTCTCTTCTCTAATTGGCTGTTCATGTAAAAATAACTTATTGAGGAATGTCCTTGCACTGCATCATAACAAGCATGTTGCAAAAGGGGACTAATTAGGCGCCTGCGAAATCAGATGTGTTAGGCTAAAAGGTGCAGATATTGCAACTTAGCTGTAAACCACAACACAGCCCGCCAACAGTCCTTTTAATCCTTTTAACATATATAAAAAGAAGAGAAGAATTCACACATTTATTTTGTAATCAGGAAATTTAAAACACCCAGAAACTTGTAAAATTGTATGTTCTCTAAAATGGATTCCACTGGGGATAATTCCCTGATTTGTTACTTCTTGTTCAGTAGTATAAAATAAATTCCTTAGCAAGCTACTTTACTTAATGACAATGGTAATAAAAAATAAATCTGACTTTTTTGTTGGTATTGTAAAGGTCAGACTTGAAGGGTTTACAAAATTCCATAACTGGTGTTATCTTTTGCTGTTCTCATAATCCAGTCAGTCGTCAGTAAAATAGTAGAGATGACAAGAGGCATCCCTGTCGTACATCCCTTCTTATTTCAAATGTATCTTAGTTTTTCCCTCATCAAGAACATGAAATATCATATTTTTATGTGTTGCCGTCACTTGGTTAATAATGTTTTTGTGTGAGATCTCATAGTGCCTCATCAGTTTCCAGAGACATTCCCTATCACTTCAGCTAAAGGCCTTTTCATAGTCCACAAATTTAGTGTAAAGTGGTGAATTCAATTGAATACTTTGCTACATACATTATTATCAGTTGTGTGGCTATCTGGTCAGTACAAGATCTGTTTGGGCAAAAACTGGCCTGTTCATCCCTTTACTGTATATCCATGGCATCTCTGATTTTTTTTCCAAAATAAATCCTACTTTACATATTGCCAGGAACTGACAGTAACATAATTCCTCTATAATTTTCACACTCCTGCAGATCGTCTTTTTGGGGCAGTTTCACCACCATTGTCTCCAGTCTGATGGTATTTTGCTTCATTATCCCAGACCTTTTTGAAAAATGTTTGTTGCTATTCCATAGAGGTGATTATTTTCCCATTAATAACTTCTGTTGGAATATCATCTGGACCTGCAGCCTCACTTCTTTCAGAAGTTTAATACCTTTCCTAATTTCTTCTTTAGATGGTATCTCATAACTGATTTTCAGTTCTACTGTTAAAGGCTGGATATCAGAAGTGACCTTTGGGGCTGGTGGGTTCAGTAGTTCTGTATGGCACTGAATACTTTTTATCACCTTAATAGCCCGGCTGGCTAGCTTAGTTGATTAAACTTTACTGCGCCGCAACCGGGTGACAAACTCCTTGTGGTCCGGGTTTTGCGTCCGGGGGTTGGCAGAAAAGCCACATTTCTCCCATTTTCTAGATATTAAAAATTTTTTTTTTTAACTATTGTTGGGGAAATGGCGGATCCTTGTGGGAAGTCCGGGTGCAATACTGCAGGGTTCAGAGCTCCACAAGCCTGCATAAAAGGCAGTGTGACCTTCATATCCATTAGTGATTTTTCTTTCTTTTTTTCTTCAAGAAGACTGATGTTTTTGTTTTCTTAGAAATAAGCTCTAAGCCTAGTTGATCACTCTGTATGGTTAAAGTCACTACCCATCTAAGCCTAGTTGCTCCCTGCGTATGGTTGCACATCCCATCTAAGCCTAGTTGCTCCCCGCGTATGGTTGCACATCCCATCTAAGCCTAGTTGCTCCCTGCGTATGGTTGCACATCCCATCTAAGCCTAGTTGCTCCCCGCGTATGGTTGCACATCCCATCTAAGCCTAGTTGCTCCCCGCGTATGGTTGCACATCCCATCTAAGCCTAGTTGCTTCCCGCGTATGGTTGCACATCCCATCTAAGCCTAGTTGCTCCCCGCGTATGGTTGCACATCCCATCTAAGCCTAGTTGCTAACTGCGTATGGTTGCACATCCCATCTAAGCCAAGTTGCTCCCTGCGTATGGTTGCACATCCCATCTGCCTAGTTGCTCCCCGCGTATGGTTGCACATCCCATCTAAGCCTAGTTGCTCCCTGCGTATGGTTGCACATCCCATCTAAGCCTAGTTGCTCCCTGCGTATGGTTGCACATCCCATCTAAGCCTAGTTGCTATGGTTGCACATCCCATCTAAGCCTAGTTGCTTCCCGCATATGGTTGCACATCCCATCTAAGCCTAGTTGCTCCCTGCGTTCCTTACTGTATATAGTTACACATACAATCTAAGCCTAGGTCCCCACTGTATATGGTTACACATCCCATCTAAGCCTAGTTGCTCCCCGCGTATGGTTACACATCCAGTCTAAGCCTAATTCCTTACTGTATATAGTTATTCATCCAGTCTAAGCCTAGGTCCTCACTATATATGGTTACACATCCCATCGAAGCCTAGTTGCTCACTGTATATGGTTGCACATCCCATGTAAGCGTAGTTGCTCACTGTATATGGTTATATATCTCGTCTAAACTTAGTTCCTAACTGTGTATAGTTTCAGATCTGATTTCAGCCTAGTTCCTCACTGTCTGTAAACATCCCATCAAGCCTTATTACTCACTATGTATGGTTACCATCCCATCTACACCTAATTACCCACTGTCTATGGTTGCACATCCAATCTAAGCCTTGTTGCTCACTGTATATGTTTACACTTTCCATCTAAGCCTAATTCCTAAGTATGTATGCTTGCACATCCCATCTAAGCCTAGTTTCTCACTGTCTATAGTTAAACATCCCATCTAAACCTAGTTGCTCACTGTATATGGTTGAATATCCCATCTAAGCTTAGTTGCTCACAGTATATGGTTACACATCCCATCTAAGCCTAGTTACTCACTGTCTATAGTTAAACATCCCATCTAAACCTAGTTTCTCACTGAATATGGTTGCTCATCCCATGTAAGCCTAGTTGCTCACTGTATATGGTTGCTAATCCCATCTAAGCCCAGTTGCTCACTGTATATGGTTGCTCATCCCATCTAAACCTAATTACTTACTGCACATCCCATCAAAGCCTAGTTTATCACTGTGTCTGTTTATTTGTAAATCCAATCTGAGCCTAGGTGCTCATTGTGTATTACTGCAAATCCCATCAACGTCTAGTTTATCACTGTGTCTATCTCTTTGTACATCCAATCTGAGCCTAGTTACTCACTGTGTATGGTTACACATCCTCATCACAAACTTGTCAGAATTAACTTGTACTGACCTACTTCATTTTTTTTTTAAGGCTTCATGTTGAACTTTACGAGCCTAAGGTCTTCCCCATCAGTTTTAACATCTATGTGCATTTTTATTACATCAGCTTGTCTTTAAAGAGTTTGTATAGTCGGTGAAGCAGAAGTGTAGAGATCTGTGATCTGTAAGAACGAAAGATAGTTTCTCATCTGAATATCTCTAAACCCTAACTTCCTTCAGTTAGTCTTCTTAGTAATGTATGAACTTCACCTAGTTGCCATACACTTGTCAAAAACATCCAAGAAGGCTTTGTTAGAAAAGGAGTACAGCTAGGCCATCAGATTCCACATTATGTATTCTTCTGACGTGAATTTTGTTTATGCCAGAGGCATTTTCTCTTGGGTAGTCAAGAATTCAGAGAGTATGGAACCTGACAAACCACAGGATTTTTATATTTGGTCAAGAAAATCTGATTCAGATCTGAAGACTGGGTGGGTTAATTGTCATGATGGAGCTGCCAAATTCTTCCTTGCCCAGAGATTTTTCCATTTGTAATATTTACATCTTGAATGTGATAGATGATTTCCTCTTAGTACACTAAAATCTATTTAACTTTGTGGAACATACTCATAGTGCACCACCCTAAGGAAGTCAAAGGAATGTGAATATGACCTTGGTTTTCAGATTTTACCCGTAAACTCATGTCTCTATACCAGTGATCAAAGTGTTTAGTAATTTGTTGTTGTTTTGATTGAGTTATTTCTTCTCCAACGTTTACAGCATTGGCATTAATTTTGTTGGCCCTCTCAGCATGACTAAACTCTGCTTCAACTTTGATTTACTTAACCAACACTTATCTTCACCTTGGTCCATAAATTCTAGGATTTCTTAGATGTTTTGAGATCAAAGTCTGCACTTGATCTGCTATTACGTACTTGCAACTTGTGGAGGGCCTCTTGGAACATGGTTCACTCTCACTGATACACGGCCATCTTTAAGGAGATTGTACTACTCCTTAACTTGATTAGCTGATTTTTTTGTCTCTAATTTTTTCCCCCCTCCAGAATTGCAGTCCATAGGAATAACATCTCGAGGATAAGAATGAAACAGGTAGAAATCAGCTGCTTTTTTTTTTTTTTTTTTTTTTTGGTATTCTTGTTGATAATTTGATGCCTCAAAAGTGGCCTTATTTATCAATTTATAGCCTTCAGTGTGTTTTTGTTGTTTTATATCTCAATCCACTACTCTATCCTCACTGAATACTCAAACTCTTTAGCTCAGCAGTTCTCAACCTGTGGGTCGTGACCTCTTTTTGGATCAAACAACCATTTCACAGAAGTCGCCTAACACCATAGTAAAACACATATTTACTGAAGTTATGAAGTAGCAACGAAAATAATTTTATGGTTGGGGATCACCACAACCTGCAGAACTTAACTAAAGGGTCACACAATTAGGAAGGTTGAGAACCACTGTCTTAACTTATTTTGATGTATGTTTGTAAAAAAATGACCCATTACTTACTTTGCAGTTGTTTGTTATAAATTATTTTGGGTAACAAAACACTGTTGACTGTTCAAGTGTCTTTCTATTCACTAGATTTTTTTTTTTTTAATTGTTGACAAGTCAGAGCTTTTGTATATTTTGTCAAAGCTCTTCTTATTACTGTGTTTACAAATATGGTTTTTTAATTCCTGGAGATCCTAACATTATCGTCTGCATATGTTGTGTTCGTTATTGATTTTCCTACAGTTTTCCTTCCTGGTTTGTTTTTAACTTAATCTGTTTGTGTTTCTTCTTTGCGTAAATACTTTACAGGCTTAGGGATAATTCCCCTTTATATATATCTGAGAGGTGTTATATATACATTTTTAATATGACATTAACTTAAGCTATGCAACTAATGCAACTAGCAACAGAAAACTACAATTAACTCCTGTCTGTGACGCTTTAGAACATAAGCAGTTGGCCAAAAGAAGGAGAATACATTTTCCTGATTGCATTGTTATTTTTGTATCTTTGCATAAGAGCAGCTATTTAACCATCTGTCCTCAGCTTCAGTTCATATTAATTAACTTGTTTAGGTTAATTTTATGAAATTCATTTTTATAGTCTGTGAAGCACAGAAACTTTTTTTTAGTCATATTTTTCTGCTAATTGTCTCAAACACTGCATTATTTCTTGAGTTTAGCTTTTCCAAACTTGAGCTTTTAAGAAAAAATATTGTTAATTTTTTTTAGTCTTTGTTTTATTTTGCATTCTTTATGCGTATTCTTCTTGTTAGTGTTTAGTGGCTGTATATTCCAGTGGAAAGTTCTAATTCATCCACTTCTGGACTTTGGTCTTGTTCCAGAACTTGAGTTTTGTGTGCGTATCTGTTTTACAGAGATAGCTTTTTATTGTTGTTGTTGCAGACTGTTTTTCATGAGATGCTTATTAGAGAACCCACAGAAGGTTTTCATGCATAATCTTGAACAAAACTTTAGCTTTGCTACTCAGAAAAGCTGGGCACTTACTTTGCTCTTAATCTTTTTGGACAACATTATGAAGAATTTTTTTCTTTGTGCCTATTGGAATAAAATTGGAATATATTATGACATAACTAATTTTATCTACTCTAAAATCCTGAAAACTTGCTTTTTTTTTTTCCTTCATATTTTTTTATAATCAGGGACCCTTCTTCTCGTGCTGTTTATTTTTTCTTAACTTCTGACTTGAGAAGTTTAATACTTTCTTTATTGGCAGTTGTCATTATTTGCATTATTTATCCTCCAGCAGTTAATACTATTCTCATCTAGTGAAATTTTTCCTTTCTTGCCTTTATTATATATACTCAAAAATGGGTCCGTCTTTTTTTTTAACCTTGATTATTTTGACTTGTAACTGATTCTTCGTATCTGATGATTTATACTCAAGAGTATTGTTTGATTCTTTTCTTATTAAATGCCTTTTGTTATCTTGGCATTTTCTTTGTTGTCACTAAAATACAGATTCTACAGAATTAAAAAGAAGCAGATTAATAAATAATTTTCATTGAAATACAAATATCCACCGTGCTATTTGATTCTGCAGATTTTACTTGAGAAGATAGTGGAATATGCCAGAAAAATTGGGTTATCTGTTTTGTCTTTTTTTGTTCAGATTCACTGTGGGGAAACATTGGTTTTATTTGTTAATACTATTAGATTTTTATCCTGAGTTCATGTCAGATCCTGGATATGTTTTTGCACATGCAGCACTATGTCTACATTTCTTTCTGAACATTTTAAAAATCAGTGAGGTGTTTACTGTCTCTGGGGCATTTCCAAGCTTGGTCGGCTGGAATTTTTTTTTTTATGTTATTGCAAACGGCAAACCTTCTTTCTTTAAAGAATTGGATCACTCATTCTCCTCTTTCATTTCTGGTCCCTAATGCATAATTTCCTATTGTGTCTCTGCATTGTCTTCTGATTTTAGCATTCAAATCTCACATGACAACTAGTTTCCATAGCTTTCATGGTCCAAAGAGATTTCTGGAGTTTTCATAATATTCTTCTAAAATGTCATCACTGTAGTCTCCCCTTGGCCCGTGCATCTGTGTAGTTTTGCCAAGTTAAATTATTTTAATTTCAGTATCACAGTCAGGTCATTATTCCACTGTAATCTTAAATATTATGGTCTCCACCTGACTTTTGATATGAAGTGTCTTTGTGTCTTAGCCTCTTTAAAAATACTTAGACTGATTTTGTTTCGTTAACCCTTCCTTTTTTCTTCTCATTAACTGTTTGTGCAAAATTTATAAAATTAACTGTCAGAATAACTCATTATGTCCTTTGAACATCATAATCTATATAATGACCATACTGACTTTGCCTGATCACATTTTATCCTGTTCACTTGGTCATTTCTTCGAAGCATGACCAACATCAGGCCCCTATTTTGACTTTCTGAAAGCTTTCTGTGATCCCAGCTACCACCTGTGCTGCTATCGACTTGAAAACTTCTGTACAAGACACACATTTTTATGAATGTTCATCACAATTAATTTTTTTAAATGTATTTTTGTGTGTGCACAGATTAGAAATTTTACAAAAATTAGTTGTTTCTAGTGCAGTTTGTCATCAACCACAATTTAAATACATTAATGTAATTCAGGAGTGGGCAAACTGGCACGCAGGCTAACCCAATCCTACCAAGCAGTTTTCCTGGCCCACGAGGCAGGTGTATAATTACTATATAATTTGGCTCACAAAATAGCAGAATATATATATGTTGGTTTGCAGAAATAAAAATCCAATATGAAAATTTTTTTTTAAGTGATGACCTATAACAGTGATAACCAGAAACTGATGTCGCTAAATCGTTGATCCCACTAGTTAAACACATATTGCTTGAGACATTAGAGGACAGTTATGTTGGCTGACTTGATAATAAAAGATAAGGCACCGACCATTCTTTTTTCTCTGGTCAGTAAGTTTGTAGATCAAAAGAGTGTGGTAAATTTCCTTGACATTGGTTTGTCTGAGGACAGGATCATTTTTTTACCATATGGTCCGTGTTCTAAATTTGACCTGATTACACACACACCAAAAAAATTGGTTGCCCACCTCTGGTATGGCTTTCTTTTTATCTGAATGAGTTGCCATTTTTGTACATAGACTGTACAATACAAATTTGAAGCTCGCGTAATTTCAGTTTTTATCTTTATTATTCGCTGATTAAAATGAAATGTGAGGCATTTCATTCTGAGCGTGCCTTGTAGTTGCAAAGGTGCAAACATTTTTTTTCTTATCTCAGATAACAGGAATTGATTGCACAAGATGGTCTTCAGTTTATAAATGCAATTTGTCTTCTGCCTTCAGTCCCCCAGTGCAGCATAGACCCTCAACTAACTCACCCCAAGTCGTTCTATACTTTGCTATTGCATGCAGATCTCCCCATGTCCTCCCCATCATTTAAACTTCTCTCTTTGGCTCCTTTATGCATGATTGTCGGGTCTTCCTTTATTTCTGTGCCCCTGTGGATTCCAGTGCAAAGACTATCTGGTTATTTTCTTCTCAGTTTTTCTCAACGTGTGTCTCTCCAACGCATCTTTTCATCACGTCTTCAAACTTGTTCAGTTCTTTATTGGTGATTCTGTCATAACATTTAATTTCCTCTATTCTGCGCAGTCACCAGTTAATAAATGTTTCTATTTTTTTTTAAGTATTTGCCTGAGTTGTTTTCCATATTTCTGCTCCTTACATTAGTCCTGATTTGACATATTAAAATTAAACATTTTAAGTTTAGTATTAGTTTTAATTTCCTTTGACCTAAATTTCTTAGTGCTATGGAAGCTCCTCTTGCCTTTTGTTTTCAAATTTTAATATCTCTATCAGTTCCCCCATTTTTATCTACCTTACTGCCCAATACAATTTTTGCCTGTCAAAATCTGTTTCTTCATTTCTGTGATGTAGCTACCTTCCGATGTTATTCTTCTGCCCAGAAACTCAAATTTTTCGACTTGTTTCAAATATACAGCTTTAATTTTAATTGTAAATTTAGGTATTATTTATGTATTTGATTTAACATTACTTCTGTCTTCCTATTATTTAAACTGAATCCATGTTGTTGTTTTTTTTTGACTTACTAGAACCACTTTATCAATCTGAAACCTTTGGTCCCATCTGTTAGTAAGTTAGTTAGTTAATCAACATATCATCCTCATTGCACATCGGACAGGTCCATAAGCGCTCGGATTTCATCTTAAGTATTCCCTCAGCATGTGGCGATGGCGACTGGTGGCACTAAATCTGTGTTGGTTTACTGTTCTTATTTGTCTGCCTGTATAGTTTTCATGTTTAGGGACACCTCTTTTGATCTGAAGTTCTTGTAGTGTTTCGAGTCTTGCAGATTCAGCATCATCTCCTGAATCAGCTTCTTGTCCTGCCTCCTTGAAAGCACTGAGAATGTCAGCACAGTCCATTGCTTTTCCTGTATGTACTGTGGCCCTGCCAGCAAGCCAGTCCTCTCGTTCATTCCCTCTTACCCCTGAGTATCCTGGCACAAAAATGAAACTAATTCCTTTTAGACGAGATTTCTTCAGCAACTTCATCTTCTTAAGCATGCTCATGGAATCACTCAGAAAGAAAGCATGGGGAAAATGCTGCGTCTCTAGCCACAACATTTCTTTTGTTATCGCCATCACCTCCATAGTCAGACTACTTGTAGTTGAGGCAAAAGCCCTGCTATCTTCCTTTACAGTTTTCCCTCAAACAAGAACCGTGCAAGATCATGAACTTTGTTAGTGTCGAACGACGGATGCATCATTGTAGGTAACTGCACCTCCATCAGCAGAATTTTTAAGAATTAAGGATGTCCATTGGATACATGCGCACACACAGACAAATACTCATATACGCCCACTCCACCAACACAGAGACACATTGCATGCATACAGTCCCTCCCACACTTGTGGTGTTGTAATCCTAGTTTTTCTGTTCTTCATGACAGGAACTCAAGCAACACTATGTTAACATATCAAGTAAGTGCTTGCATGGTGCAGCACTGCATCACAAAGGCATTGTTGTTTGTTGTCATGGTTGCTGCTGCTGAATTGATAAATGGGGAACCTCAGTTTGAACCTAGTGACACAAAAATACATGATATTCTTATGAAAGGAGCAAAACCAAAACAGGCAAGTTACTGTTTGTGTTAATTGTTCTTTGCTTCTGTAATCAAATGATGTGCTGATTTTTTTTTTAAATGTAGATTTGCTTCCTGAAAAACGTGAGATCATCAGTTTGGTTTAGTTTTCATTAAGTATTTATTTAAAGACAAAATGATCAGTTTAATGCACAAGCTTTTTTTAATTAAATGTTTTTATTTGGCCCAGTCTCTCTCTGGTGAGCAACTGTTGCACAAAGCTCAGATTCCACTGTTCCAGCAACAACTCTTCAGGATCTCTGAAAGACCTGCAACTACAAACCAAGTTCACATTCCAAAACCTCAACCTTCAAAGCATGGGACAAGGGTTTAAAACCACAGAAACCCATTTTCTCCTCCTAAAGGCAATTTGAGAAACGTTAATAATTTTAAAGCAGAGTTTCTCTATTGTAATAAATATAAATATCAAGCACCACTGCCAGCTTTTCAAACCATCTACCATAGAAACCTCAGTCCCCAAACAACAAGTTGACATTCAAATAACCTTTTGTGGAAATGATGTTATGAAACGTCCCGTACCTCCGGCTCAGAACAACAGTCAGTCAAACTTTCTTCACTGCCTTGCCTATTATCAGATTTAAAACGACCCCTATGTCAATGGCCTTGGTGAAACACTAAGTGTCGACATACGCTGTCAAATTGTACCAGTTTAAATGCAGCTGTGAAGCTGCTTATGTGGGCAAAACTGATCGACGCCTGGAGAAGCGAGTCACTGAGCATATTCCATTATGGGTGGAAAAGGCTACTTCTTCTTAAAGTCCATGCTGTGTGGTGATGGTAGTCATGTCTATCCACAGTCTTTTGTCTTGTCTACTTTCAATTAACTCTGACACAGATGATCTTCCGTGCCATGATCTCAGGCTGTCAAGCATCTGTTCTCAATCTCTCTCTGCCTCCCCTCATCTCCAGCTTTCCTACCATAACGATGTACTCCATTATTATCCTTCTCATCACACCAGCAAAGAATGTAGATTGTCTCTTTCTGATGTGGACAGTCAGTTCTCTCCATGAGTCAGTTTAAAGACATACATCTTTACTCTTTTTATCTGTCCTGAGTACTCTCATCATTTCGTTAATAAAACCACATCTCTGCAGCTTCCAACAAAAGTTTTCACTAATTTACTAACTGTCCATGATTCACATCTGTATTTTAATATAGGATTTATATAACTTTTAAGAATTCTTTTTCTTGTCTCAATCGACAAAGAAAGATTGCATAAAATATTTTTAATTTGGTAAAATGCTGCCTTTGCTTGAGCTATTGGACAATTAACTTCCTTAATACATCTTCCATCTGATATTATCAGGGTACCCAAGTACCTCAACATTTCAACTTTCTTGAGGTTTGTCCCATTTACTTTGATGCTGCATTTTTTAGGGTCAGTTTTCTTCGTAATCATCATTATCTCTGTTTTTCTGCTGTTCAAACTAAGACCCTTGTTTTCACTTTCCGTTACAGTTATATCCATCATTTCTTGCAGTTATGTTTCATTTTCAGCGATCAAAGCATATCATCAGCATATCAAAGGTTTTAGCAATACGCCCACTAACCGATATTCCTGGTATACCATGTATGGATCTAATTATTATTTCACTGTACAAGAATATATCAGGTGACAGTATACATCCCTGTCCAACGCCTTATTTAATGTTTTCAAAAGTTCCAACTTGGTTGTCAATACTTATGGCTGTTTCTTGTTGCCAGTATATGTTTTTTATTATTCTCAGATCTTTACCATCAATGTTTGAGGTGTCCAAAATTATTATAATTTCTTAAAGTTTCACTTTATCAAATGCTTTAGTGTAATCAATAAAAGGCAAATACAGATCTCTGTTTAGAAAAGGTAATGCAACATTCAAAATGAGAATACTAGCCATAAAGACCATCCCTCTGCAATAGCAGGCCATTTTTTAACATCTGGACACACTGTAACCATGGACAACACATTTCAAATCCTTCACATCTCAGCCAATGGCAGAGTGCTAAGATTTCTGGAAGCCGCAGCGATTCGTTACCTGCGCCCTGAACTCTGTAAACAAAAAGGCATGATTCTGACCCTGAGACTGCCCTGGTAAAACAGGCAGTTGGGTGTGATAGTTGTTGAATTTGAACTTCACTTTTAAAGGATTCACTTTTTTTGCTTAATTTGTATCATTGTTACTGTAGAATGCACCTGACAGGATAAAGCAAAATATGCCAGGCAATAAATTACAAAGTACTCAGAATAGTTTGGTGGTCAGTGCAAGAGAAATAAGCTTTGAAGAATGGCTGATTTAGTGATAATAAATAATAAATAAATGACATACAACAATATAGCAAGTGAGAGAACAGCTGGTGTTGGAGAAGGCATGAATATAAATAAGCTGGAAAGTCAAGAACATTTATTGATGGGTTATATGGCCCAATTTTTGGGAGGAAAAAAAGAATATTCATCATTCCTTAATGCTCCAAACATGCCAGCAATCCTTTTTTATGGTGAACACAGAAGCAGAATATAGGCTAATTAACAATGAATGTATTATGATATAAATTATTAACAAGTCAAGTGAGTTGAAATATCACAAAATCTGGATGTTTATTGGGTAACATAAACCTAGCTTTTCTTTTTAAAAAAAGAAGAAAAAAAAAGAACAAGAGGTCTCTCCAAGAATGATTATGTTGAAAAGGGGCACTGGACATCCAAACATTGTAATGTCAAAAGCTAGGAAATATGAAGTCCTTGTCAGTGTTGCAAAAAATGTGTACTGTCTTGAGATGTTCCTTGTGTGTTATGTAGGAGAAGACTGATCACCTATGCTGGTATTTATGCAACATAAAGGTAGTCCTCTACAAACATCTGATGTGAAGTCCTATTGTTTCAGGTTAACTCTTTCAGTTCCAGGTTGTTTTCAATTGAACCTGTTTGTGCTAAAGATTTTGTTCCTTTTGTAATCTTATTGGAATGAAAAAGACAACTTTGAGACAGAAGTTATTATGATAACAATTGAAATATAAGTGGTTAACAGAACAAAAGAATGGATCAAGAAAACCTAATGTGTACCATACAAAGAGTATCAAATGAACATATAGTTTTTTATAGTTTACTAGTTTTAGCAGCACATAAATTGTTTATTGGCAAACAAGATCAATGCTGAGTCACAACACAGGCTGTACATCTTGTACTAATTATGTTATTAGTATCAGCAAGTGTTTTGAATGTGCAGGCCTTGATAAGTAAAACTCTAGAGATGAGAGGAGGAAGCATGCAAACAATTTTTTAAAAATCGGGTGCTTGATTTAAGCAGCATTTGTGAGCAAAACATGAAGGATTCTAGAATACATTATACTGTTGTCTTTCTATTTAGTGGCAATTCAAGTCTTTTTTTAATGAAGCTTTGGTAACTTAATGGCTAAACGCTTGCCTGCTGGTCCAAAGCTCATTGGTTCAAATCTGTATCAAGGCAGATTGATCTTGGCTACCAGTGTAAAATGGGTAAAGTAGAGGCAACAAGCATAATACTGATCACATCACTCATCGAGTGTCAGTTGTTATGTAAAAATGTAGGTCTAGCCCTATATGCCTGATGTGCTAAAAGGCATTAAAAGGATCCTTTTTTTTTTACTTTCCTAATGCCTTTATGTGTTGTTCATTCATTACTAGCAGTGAAGACTGGTTAAAATAAGTCAATGATTATCTTCTTCTTCTTCTTCGCGTTCACCAGCTGTAAACTCTGGCGGAAGGTTCTGGTTGCTCGTCCACTACTGAACTGCAGTCCTGCTCCAGAAGCTGAGTGTTGCGTGTGCATCAGTTTTATAGATCTCATTCTCTTGAATACAGACTGTTGGTTCCTTGCCTCTCCGGCAGATGCACTCCGACTTCAAAGGAAGCTCCCCAATTAATCGACTCTTACGACATGCTTTTGGGGAGGCAGTGGGTCTATTCTTGTCTTCCCCACAATGGGACCCCGGAACCCACACGGGGGGTCAATGATTATGAGTGACAAGATGACTGTTGAGCCCAGTTTAAGTCCAGTTTAAGCCCAGAAAGTTCTGGAGCAGTGTTGGGTAACGAATAGAAGTGACATTAGAGGTGGGATTTGCCACACAGTTTTTTTTCTAGTCTACCTTCATTTTTCTGGCGATGCAACTTCCGCTGGTTGATTTATGTACCATGCCTCAAGACTATGCCTATGTCAATCCCTCGAAGGCAGCAGTGTCATGGTTCTCTTTGAACAATCACATTGTCAAGTCGGACTTACCAGAAGTGAAAATGCGTGATAATGTATTGATCAGAACCAACGTTATGACGTTTCTCGGGGTGAGGTTTGATCGCAGCTTGTCATTCAGGGAACACGTTGACCATGCGATAACAAAAGCACGCAAAGGTCTATCTGCAATGAGGATTATGGCTGCTTCCAATATCGAGCAAAGACTGCTGGTGCTTCTATTCTACGGTCTAGTCCTTTCCCCTATTGAATACGCTCTGGCCATCCTCACTGTCAGTGCTACCCAGATTGAACGACTCGAGAAGGTGCAAAATGAAGCCATGCGTATTATTTTGGGATGTACAAGAGACACATCCTGTGGAGCAATGAGGTATCTACTTGACTTTCCAACAATGAACCAAAGGATCAGGATGTGGAGGGCTCGGGCATACCTCAAAATATGTGCTGATAAGAAACACCCACTGCATCAAGCGCTTTTTAGTGAAAAGGGCGACAGACTGAAGAGGGGAAAATCGTGGCTAGGTCGGGCAGAAGATGTTATTAGGCAAATATGCAGCCTAACCGACATCATACCTGGTGCAGAATGGATACCTGTGCCTCAGGCGTTTATTTGTACATTTTCCTGTATTGTCACACTCAACAGGCGATGTAGAGAAGAGAATCCTGTTGCTGTTAATGCAGAGGTCAACGCTCTCATCGGTGAAAATTCAGACGAAGCAGATGCACTAATCTATACAGACGGATCCGTTATACGCCAAAGAAGAAGCGCATGGGCATTTACAGCACGCTCAGCGGGCAGAACAGTCAAAGAAGCCAACGGCGCCTTCTCCATGACAACCAGCAGCATGACGATGGAGGTGATGGCAGTGACGCAAGCGTTTGCCTGGCTTGAAACACAAAAATACACCCGCATATGTATACTCAGTGATTCAATGAGTATGATCCGGAGGGTTCAGGCAGGTTCAGTGCGAAGACAATGGCTTGAATCAATTCAGAAGTCTACTGTGCGAGGAGTCACCTTTATTTTTGTTCCGGGACACGCAGGCGTCGATGGAAATGAAAGAGCTGACAGGCTGGCTGGATCCGCTATCACTACCGACGGTCGGCCTATGGATCATGCTGATATTATCAATGCCCTCAGAGAAATGGGAAGGATAGAGGACTTTGGTGGCAGTGAATCCACATCACTCGCCAGAATGGCAGACTTGGGAATTAAGATCGGCACAGCAAAAAACGAGACGCACACCGGACACGTCAGAAGATTTGTTAATCAACATAGAACTGGTACTATTAGCCATCGGACGTTGGGATTCATACTGAGGGGAGGATCTGAGCACCTATGGACATGTCCGGAGTGCAATGATGATAACCCAACTAACTAACTAACTAACTAACCAAGCCTCAAGACTATGCTGCTGTCAAGATATGTCTTGTGCAGCAGCTCCCACATTACTGTCTGTTGAATGTTGAATTAAGAATTGATATCACAGTACTCAGGACATCCCTATAAGTGCTCCATCCCTATCTCCAGCAACAAGCGAAGAGTTAAACTTCTGATGGTAGCAGCAACTGTCTGAGTGTATATCCATCTCGCCTTTCCCCTGAGTGTCAAGCGTCGGCCAGATCCCCTTGTAACGTCTCACAGTGTGATTGATACCATTTTACTATCTTAAAGCCACAAATGTTTTTTTAACATGTTAAATGACACTAAGGAGATAATGTCACAGTCCAAAATAGTAAAATAAGTAAAATACAATTTTGTACTGGCTGCATTACTTTTTTCAAATCAGTTTCTAGAAACCAGTTTATGATCTTGTTTGTACCTGACAATCTCATTGTGGTTTCTGAGTTGTTTCTTAGGGAAAAAGAATAGATCTACTGCTCCTTATGTTGGTGAGATCAGATTGGTTGGGTCAACAACAAAAAGCACAGAGGTTGCAGTCTAGCTATAAACCACACAACATGCCGACCACCTTTTTAAGGGTCAGCGCAGCTGAAGTAAAAAAAAAAGAATTTGGTTCAGCAGGTTTTCATCTTCAGAGATTTCTCTACTACCTGTTTTACAAAACTTTAATAACCAACAGTATGCACTTTACAAGGTTTTCTTCCCCAGAAGATATTGTAATACCCAGTTTAGAACTTCCTCCAGAGATTTCTGTCATATCCAATTTGCCAGACTTTCTCTCCCGTGACTCATTTTATGCTTTCTGCTGAAGATATATATATATATATAATGTAATTTACAAGGCGCTTTTTTTTTGTGTGCTTTTTTTTCTATAATTAGCAATTTTGTCTATCCATTTAAATGGGTTTAATATCTACAGCAAAATCTTTAGTACCAATTTTACTAGGTTTTAAACCCTGCATAAATCTTGTCCACCTAATTTAGAACTTTGCCTACCCAGAAAGCCACTTTTATCAAAAACAAATAACTTTTAAACTTCGGATTTGAACCTAACACAGGCTGCTATTTGATCAAAATATAGGCTGGGATTTCATCAGAATACAGGGGCTCTTGATTTCTATAGTATTTACCTACCACCTCCAATTGTTATGTCTGTAATTTCACATGCAGCTGTCGCCACCTACTATCACATGTGTCATTGTCATGACTTTATAATACAACATTATTGATTTGTTAGTGCTTGGAAATACTATGGTCATGCTTAGTATAAGGGTCCATTGGCGTACTGTATATCATAAACATCTGCTAGAAACTGCCGTTACTGCCTATATTTACCACTTTTGGGGTGCGCGCAGAGGGTCTTTGAGGCTTATGATATAGGGCCGCCTGGCTAGTGCAGTCACCATGGACTGTAGGTTAGAATATTCAAAACATCAAATGATGGCCAGCGAGCCAAATCCGGCGTGCAGAGGCCTAGCAAGTGGCCTGTGAATAACCTACCAATTGTATTGTATTAATGATCTTTCTGTGCTGGGGCTTGGGCCACTGGTTTGTGAAAGTCCCTCTTTTCTACATTTTGCCCTGAATAAACTTAGTTAAATGGTCCTGTCCTAGGAAGTAGGTGTGGCTAAGATAGTTAAGTTAGTTGAACATTGCAGAACCAACTCTAGCACTTCTTGGCTGTTGTGGTTTTCTAGGCATTTTTACTTTCAGTAGTTTGCCATTGCTGCCTGAACGGTCAGCCCCCGGTACCAGTGTTGAAACCAACGCAAGACAAATTGTCCGCAGCCGTGACTGAACCCAGTACCCCGGCATTATGAAGCACGTTCGCAATGCCTAAGCCACATACGCCGACGGCTAACATAATATCATTCATGTGCTTATTGGTCTGTGCAAACGATGGTAATACACAGTAAAGGTTATGGTGGAGTACAGTAGATTATAAGCGGTGTCCGTGGCGATGGCGTTGCGAGTCTGACTCGTAATCCAACGTACTGCGATCGAAACCTGCGTGGGCTGCGTGGATTTTTATCGTGGTATGGGACGTCGCAGGTTGACCCAGCCTCAAATTGGTACCAGGATGGGCTGTCCTGGGAAAGTAAAGACGGCCGGCGTAATGCTGACCACATTACTCACCGAGTGCCGATTGGTCTGTAAAAATATGGGTGCTCTTCCCATATTCCCGATGCGCCTAAAGGCGTGTAAAGGGATCTTTACTTTACTTTACTTACTGTAGATTATAAACAACAAATTAGTTATTTGATACTATATTATTTTGAGAGTTTTGGCAGCAAGAAGCCTAAATCTGGTCACTTCTAATTGTGCCATATCCCTGTAAATGCTCATATATGACTATGTTTGCAGTGACCTGTTTTCAAAAAGCATAGCTAAATTGCATTGGTCCTGTGTGAGCCTGCACAGTGTTAATAGGCCATGATATGAATATAGTAACTAAAAATAGCATTTTGAGGGGTTTCCTTATGACCCTAATGGCTTTTTGAAAACCAGGGTAATGTAAAAGTTTCCTGCAAGCCTTAGTAATAGAAGTAAGGTGGTCCTGGGATGAGTCTCCTCATGGCTTTTTTTTACATCATGGATAATGTATTCCATTTGATAAATCACTCTGGTCATATTTATTGGTTACCCCTTCATATATATAAATATATTGTTGACAAATTAAACTAACAGTGTAGATTTAAAAAAAGGAGAAAGGAAAATTTAGGAGGAGGAGTCACCCCTTAAAAAATTAAGATCCCGTCTCTCCCCCTCCCCCCCCCCCCCCCCCCCCCCACCCCTCACCACCAAGAAAGTCTATGTTCCTGTCTAATAGTATATATTCTTCTCGAACATTTATGAGCATTGGACTATTAAACATAGGCTGCAGTTGGCAGTATTCTAGTGACTGTTTAAGCCTGATTATCTGGTGTTTTAATTATTGTTAAGTATTTTACATAGCTATCTATTCTCAGATCTATTTGCAGTTTCGTTTTATGACAGTGTCTGTATAAATGAGAATCACCTGTTCCCCATTACTGATTTTCTCACAGGTTTAAACAACTGTTAATGATAAGGCTATGTATATGTCTACCTACATATTGTGGGTGTTCTATTTGTTTTGTTTTACCTGTATTGCATATCTCCTTTCACAGTTTATTTTAGTGATTTTTTTTTTTTTTTAAATATGCAGCCTTTAAAACCTTAGAAGGCTGCAGTATTGTAGTAGATAGCTTGTCTAGTGTGTTCGTGTATTTGAGTTCCCACACAGCAGGAATTTATAGACTCTTGCCTGCCAACCTTAAGGTCTTGGGTTAAAATCCACATTAATTCTTTCAGTTCTATTAACACTTCAAACGTTCATAGGTTCCTACCTGGAAGCCCAGTGAACGCAAGATGCGCCAATTTTACGTCTCTTCTTTCTGTCCTTTGGGCCTCTGATGCTGAATCCCCTGGGAGTGAAAGACTTGAGGTGGATTTTTGTTTCAGAATTGACCTTGGCTGCCAAGTTGGCCCAGCCTAAAATGGGTACCAGGTAATGTCCTGGGAAGTAAAGGCAGCCAGCTTGATTCAGACCATATTATTTATCAAGGATTGATTGCTCTATAAAAATATGTCTTTTTTTTAATATGCTCGATGCGCCAGTGGCGGGAACAAGGGGATCCTCTACTTACATTTTATTACACAGGGAATTTTTATTAATGCACATGCATTGAAAGGGAGCCACAGTGGTGTAGCGGCTGGAAACTCGCTTGCGGATCTGAAAGTCGCATGTTCAGGTACTGATGAAGCCGGACTTTCTTCAGAAATGACCTAGGCTCCTGGGTTGACTCGCCTTTAAATGGGTACAAGGTAAAATCCTACAAAGTGAAGGCGGGTGGCAAGTTGTTGAAAACATCATCAACCGAGGTGCCATTGCTCTATGGAATATAGGTCAAGCCCTGTTTGCCCAAAAGGAAAAGAGTTCTTCAGTTTACATGTACTGACATGTCAACAAAACCTAACATGGGTACCTGGAAATGTTCTGGGAAGTAAAGGGTACCCAAAATTATAATGACCATGTCACCCATCAAGTGCCAGTTGGTCGCTGTAAGTATGGGACTAGCACCATTCACCCATGGAGAAGGAGAAAAGTGGGATTGACATAGGATTAGCTGCATGTGACAGGAAATGTCAGGGTTGGCTGAGGGCCTATGCTCCAGTAGGAGATACAGTGCAGAAGAGAAAGAAGAACGTTTTCTCCATGTGAGCTCTGGGATCCCATTGTGGGGGAAACAAGAATACAACCACAGCTGCCTCAACAAGCATGTCGTAAGAGTCGACTAATTGGAGGAAGGGGTGGGGAGAGGCTTCCTTTGAAGTCAGAGTGCAACTGCCTGGGAGGCAAGGAACCAACAATCTTCATACAAATAAGTCAGCTGTATAAAATGGATGTGCACGCAACACTGAGGTTCTGGAACCAGGCAAAAGTCCAGAGTTGGAGGAAGAACCAGCACTGTCTGCCAGAGTTTACTGCCGGTGAACTCGAACAAGGAGAAGAAGATGTGCTTAGTATTGTCTAATGCATGGAAAATGGTTATTTGCGTTTGCTTTAAAGACTTTGATGGAGTCAACCTATGTTTTATTGATTCCTTTGGCTATGTGATAGATCTAACACAGACATAGGGATTAGAATAGTCCAAGCAGAAACTGGATTTTATAAAAATTAAGAACATATATGCAATAAGGTACTTTTTATTGTTACAAATAGCCAGTGTTCTCACATAGTTCTGAATAATTGATAGGTTGTAAGCAATTTATACAATCTATAAAAACTGCTTAGTGCTTTTGAATGAAAAAAAAAATATTATTCTTCTGCAGTCGACCATAAATGGGTGGTTGGTATGTTGGGTTGGTGTTTACAGCAAGGCTGAGCTATTTGTGTCTTTTGGTCCAACACATTCGATTTCAGCAAAACTTCAATTAGTTACCTGTTATGGCATGCTTGTTAAATAGCATTGGTCTGTTGCTCTGTCCTGATCTTCAGCAGCCAGCGCAGAGTTCCAATACTGATGGTACCAGTCACAATCTGGTTAATTGTCTGTGTTGCCTATCCTCTGAGTGTAGTGAGCTAATACAGTGATTCTCATTTGCAAACTAGTTTAGTTCCGTTTCCTTTACAGGTCATTGCAGGACCAACCTCAATAGCCCCTGGCTGTTGTGTGATTTTTCTAGGCAGTAGTTTGCCATTGCTTTCTGGACGGTCGGCTTTCTTGATACCACTGTCTAAACCAATGCAAGGCGCATGGCCCGCAGCTAGGATCGAACCCAGCATCCCAGCATTACAAAGCATTTGCATCGACTTAGCCACAGAGCCAACCATTTGTAAACTACTGAATGTAAAATTGTCTAGTATAACTGTACAGCAGCCAGAACATTTTACCATGTCTTTACTGTTCCTTGTTTCAGGCTGAAACCTACTTATGTACAGGATATCCATTGACAGAAGAGAAGGAATATATAGGTAAGTTTGTCATGTATTGTTAAAAGACATTTGAATTGTGGGATAAACACTGAGTGTGTGTGTGTATGCATGCATGCGCAAATGCGTGATGCCTATGTGTGCGGGGAGGGGTGTGTGGGGTAGGTTTACCCAAATTTGATAGCCAAAAATGACTTGAGAATTTTATTTATTTATGGTAGTAAACGTTGAAACAAGTAAGTAATATTATTATAAAATGCAAGGCCACTTCAAAGAAGATCACAACACAACAGGCCCACCACCATTTTAAATGTGAATTAATAAGAAGATGACAAGTTAATAAGTTACATAATGAGTGGAAGTGCTTGTAGAACATGTACTATGTCAGATTATATGAGTATAGAGAGGCTTAACATTTTTTGAAACACATATACTTTGTTGGGCTACCTGATATATGTTTCAAGTCACCTGCTGGTAGAAAGGCTATATGCAATGGTCTGTAAGTACACATGTTGTTTAATTTATTTAGATTACTAGAGAATAATGAAAAGGTAATTAATGCTCGCTGTAACTCTTTGAGTCCCAAGGATGCATCATACGTTCATAGGTTCCTACCTAGAAGCCCATTGAACCCATAATGCACCGATTTTATTACTTTCTTTACTACCCCCTGGGCCTGTGATGCTGAACCCTCTGGGACTCAAAGAGTTAATGATCCCTTTCAAAATGAAAGTATTTTTGTGGGTAGCAATTAAGTAAAGGATTGGCTGGCAAAGTATTTAGATGTTGGTTCTATTAAGATGTTGGTTATTTCCTGTCTGAGGCAAAGACAAAATAGCATAGTTTGTCCTTAACTCCTCACTTTCGTAACTGAAAAGTAAAATATATACATACACACACACACGCTAGCATGAACGAAAGATAGTTAGTAACCCCAAGAGTTTGTAGGTCTGTTTGTCTCTGCACCCTCATTCTGATCTGCGTTGTGGCCTACTCAAAGTCATCAGAAGTGGACATTTAGAATTATTTGATCACGAAAGGAAATTAAAATGGTGTGGGTCATGGTAAAGGAAAACTGAAGGGCAAGAGTGACCAGGAGAGACCACGAAAATTAATATTTGACACTTTGGATATATATCTGTGTGTGTGTGTGTGTGTGCGTGCGTGCGTGCGTGCATGCGTGCGTGCATGCGTGCGTGCGTGCCTGCGTTCTGAAAGTGCTTGAGAGTTTTGGGAAATACCACTTTGGTCTCAACACTCAGTGAAGGGAAAACCCCAACTTGAGAAAGTAGTTATTTAAGCTAACTGTCTATAATACACTTCTTAAGAACTTTCTTCTTCACCTCATTTGACAACTGAGGATTCAGACACATATAAACAGCAGGCCATCAGGTATGTATGCTAACGCCTGTGCGACTATGGCAGCTTTGATGATAAATAAAACTATATGTAAAATATACAATATTTTCAGTTAAATTTGAAACATTGACCAATGGAACAAGAGCTCATCACATGATACTCTACGGCTGCAGTGGGGAACCATACAGTAAAGATCCTTTCTGGTGAGTAGTTGCATAAAACTGCACACTTAACCTTTAAGTTACTGATGTGAACCTCACTAAAGATGCATTCATCTTGTTAGCAACATGACATAATTGTGGGCTTACTGTTTTTGGTCATTGTAAGCTATTTGCTTTGCTTCTCACTACAGTTAAATATTACATTTCCTGCCATATGTGAACTGAAAGTATATAGTTTCATTGCCCAGATACTGAGTTGAGTGCATAGTACGACACTGGGAATGGGAGATTTCATTTAAAATGCTTTTCATCTGTGCCTGACATGGTTTGTCTTGTCAACTGTAGATTCAGAAAATGGTGAGTTGCCAGTTTCCACAAAACTGCTGTTGCCTTATATGATTTGCTGTGTGTGCAACAACTGTTTTGTGAATTGCTGCTTACACAATCAGTGAACTGCAGTTCTAGTGGCGGACTGTTTGTGTTGGCATTTCTGATGGCTACCTTATGCATTTAATGGTGTGCATGCTATTCGCTTTGTCGAGACTCAGTCTGTGCCACTTTATTCATAAAGGACAGCGATGGGTATTCTGTATAGTTTTCATTGGCACAGGAATGTAGCTGCTGTAAGACAACCCATTTGATGTGAAATTTAAATCTGATTACCTGAAAGATGCATAAAGTTACATAAGAAAAACAAACATGCTTATTTCGATGACAAAAATAACAATAATCTAGGATGAAATAAAATCCTCACCGACACAGTCGTGGCGACAGCACTAGCCATGCTGCCATTAATCAGGCTCAAAGACCCCCCTGCCTACACCGCAAAAGTGGTGTAATAAAGGCAGTAATTGGTAGTTTTTGTGTGTGGCAATCTAGGATGAAGAAGTAAGATTAAGAAATGTATTAAACTTTGAACTGAAAATTCTCAAATGAAGACAATAATAATCCAAGATCATTGCTCAATTTATCATTCTTTATCTCAGGGTGTGTGGTTCAAAGTGCAGTGAGGGATTACAGACATTGATATTTGCACCTCAAAAAAATGCTTCCCTTACAGTCTTACCAGAAGGTGTGTAAAATGTGTATGTCTTTTAGTTATGAGGGTTAGTTGTTAGTTTTTTCAGACAGTAGAGTGTGTGTGTGTGCTGCAATGAGGCATAGCAATCACAGCCCATGGCGATAGCACCCAAGTCCAAGGATGGTTTTTTTTTCTCTCTCTCCAGGGCACAAAGCCTGGGCAGGATTGTAGAGACCATGTGTTGCCCGGGCATCATGATCCCTCCCTTAGTCTGCTCTTAAACTTTAAAGGAAAAGTACACCTAAACATTTAGAGCAAACCATGGTGGATTAGGAAAGCATTGCTTTCTTTGTCTACCTGTTGGAGCATTCCCCACCCCCCCCCCCCCTTTTTTTTTTTGGTCTCCTCTAGCAGCAGGATTCCTTTTCTCCCAACCAGTTCGGCTCTTGGGGTTGACCTAGCTTCATGAAAATTGGTTCTTGATCATTTGTGAGAATGTTTTGACAGTTGTCTCAGAAAATAAAGAAGCAAGGAAGTGAACTGGTCTCATCCTAATACTGTTGCCCATAGTATGTTCTCTTCATACCTCATTGGCAGCATCCGTTGTGGGACTACCTCTACCATTTATAATCCTAATCAGTCTGATTGCCACCTCCACAAGGTTGGCTGCAAAGAATCTCCAGCACTTTCTTTCTGTCTCTATCTTTTTCTCTTTATTTCTGTCTCTCTCTATCTGACTCTCCATCTCTTGCTGTCTCTCTCTGTCTCTATCTCTCTCTTTCTCTCTCTCTCTCTCTCACTCTGGTTGTACACTCTTTCAGGTAGCTGTTTGTTTGTCCATCTCTTGATATTATCCTCTAACTTGTATCGCTGTCCATCTGTTGCTCGCCTATTTTCAACTTTTTCTTCTAGTATTGTTTTATTATGTGTTATGTCTTTTTATGTGGCCATGATATTTCATGTATCTTTTTATTTAATTATGTTTTTTGTCAGTGTTCTCTGTTCATTCTGCAGTTGTTTTAAAAACATCTGTAATTGATTCTTTTTCTTTCTTTGAGATACTATCTTGCGGCAGACACTTAAGCAGCCTGTGAAGATAAAGGAGAAAAGAAAATGAAAATTATAGACAGATCATGACAACATATTTAAGCTTAGCAGAAATGCAGTCAGCATCTGTGGCTTAGGTGTTGCAAATGCACTTCGTAATGCCTCGGGTTCGATCCCAGCTGCAGACAGTTTCGACAGTGGTACCGATAGCTGACCGTTCAGAAAGCAGTATATCTGTCTAGCTCTTCCCTTGTGTGTTGTGCATCGGCCAGATTCCCTGGTAACTTCTCAGGAAATGAGGAGATGTGAAGCACCCAAATAAACTCTAGAGTACATCTTACAGGCTGCCTCTTAAAGAGAGGAAATCTGTATCATAAAAGTATCCCTTCAGGATAAACTATAAAGGCACCTGTGAAGACCTCAAGTGCGCAACCCTGTTGTGACTCATACTGGGAGGGACATAGAATAAATGTTGATCACAGAAGAATAAGAAGGTATTATTTTCCCACTTGTACCCTTTGTCCACTATTACTGTGATATTTCAGTGACCTAAAGATCTTCCTGTTGACCAGTGTTTCTGTTCTTTTCTTTTATTTAACCCTATCTTGGGAGCGCTGAGATTTCCTAGGGAGTTTCTGGGAAAGTCCCATATTTTAGGGCTGTTATGACATGACTTCCTTCTGTGTTCATAGAATGTTCGAAAAAGCATGTGCACCAGATCAACAAATGGTTGACAAAGTATCTTCCACACAAAAGCGCACAACTTTCTTCTGTGTGAACAACTGTGCAACTAATTTTCTTTCTATGTGAATGGGTTGGTTGTTTTCAGCATTTATTGTGTAATTATTTTCAGTGTGTGTTACTTTCGTTTGTTCCTGTGAAATGAACACCGACTCACACTAACCCTAACACCACTATACAATGGGACTTTCCAGGGAATTCCCCATGAAATCTCAGACTCCCTTAGATGGGGTGAAATAAAAAAAAAGAAAAGAACCGATTTTTCTGTTATTTCAATGTTGTCTAAATTGTGTTTTCATTTTTCTCACAGGGGTGGGGTTCAGGATAGGAAAAGAAAGTAAAATCAGGTCCCTGGTTCTTGAAGTACATTATGCTAAAGCATTTAAAGGTAAGTAGCTGTGTTGTTTGGTTCATAAGTACAATTGTTATGGGGATCCATGTGGATCACTGTCAGAGCTATGGAGTTTGTGCTTCGTGTGACACTCTCAGCTGGTGGCCAGCCATTCTGTGGAGAGAGACAGGTCTTGTGGGATAAAACCAACTGCAGTGAAATCAATCCTGTCACCTTTAACCTTTAGAGCTAAGTGTTTGTGGAAGAGATTATGGGCCTCACCACCTAATATTCCCAATGGGTAGACTGTAAAACTGTAAATGACCTTCGTTGCGAAGACAGCACACATTTTTTAATTATTATTATTTTTAATGTTTTCTGCACATTTTTTAAAAAATCTTTTTATTAATACATGAAATGCCTACACATTTTGTATTCCTAGTGGTGGAAAACTGAGAGTCAGTGCATGTTTTTTTTAACATTTTATGTCATTATAAAAGGAAACTTGGGTAGTTGGCCTATTGTAACAGTGGTTAGTTTACTTGCCTGCTCGGACAGTGGCCCTGGTTTCATCCCCAGAAGTGCACTAATGTAACAAGGTGAGACAGGATCAGAAGTGATAATAAGGAACACTTAAGTACTGAAGCAGGGCTAAAGTGCATCAAGAGACAAGAGATCAGATGGTTCAGACATGTGTCAGGACTACCACAGGATAGTGCACCACAAAGAATTCTGCCACTTAAAGACACCAGAAGTGGAGCTAGAGATCGCTGATGATACTAAATTGTGCATTAGGTATCTGGCTTATACAGTGAGCAAGCATGTATGCATGCTTATGTGTGTGTGCATACCTGCGTCTGTCAATCAGTCTCCATCTCTTGTTTGTCTCTCTGTGTATCCCATGTTGTGTGTGCCCCCCCCCCCCCCCCCCAATTGATTTTGTAAATGAACTAAACTCTCATAGAACTATTGTGATACAATTTGTACCCACAGAGGAAGATGGACTAGATAATTCTGGAATTAGGATATACACAACTACTAAAGAGTGAGTACATACACCTTGTGCACATTAATTTAAACATTTTGTAGTATCACCTAACTGTTCATCCTTTTTTCTTCTTATTCTCCTCATTTTTATTCTATTTAATCTTCTTGTTCCTCCTCCTCCTATGTGATAACCATGTCGTGGTAATTCCCTTGACTTAAAAAGGTATACAGTTCTAAGAATATTTTATGGTAATAGTTACATTGGTCTCCCCATGGACAGCCCATATACACACTAGCTCAATTACGATTGGTCAACCTTTAGCCTAGCTTACTTCTGATTGGTCAACCTTGAGCAAGCCGACTTTGGCACCAGGTGACAGGGTGTTCTCCAATGCCGTTGATATCGCGTCTTCTATATTTCAGCATTCCAGCACCTTTAACACTGCAAAAACATAGACAGACATGGTCTAACACAAAACCCCTTTAGAGAGTGATGAAACTTATGTCACAGGCATTCTCTTTCTCAGAGTAAAAAATAAATAAATCCAAGACATCCCAGAAAGCAAAAAAATAGAGCGGCACACCCATAATATCCAGCAGGTTAGACTAGTCCAACAAACTCATCAATAGAATTGACCTACTTTCCGTGGGGACACCAACCTTCAATAACCTTTTTCATATAAGTAAACAACAAGTAAAAAGCCATTTTCAAGCCACTGTTCTAGAGTCATGTTTTTAAAATCAGTTGGCATTCGACGGGTGATGATGTGGCCAACATCGTACCAGCCTCATTACTTTTCAGGACATTTCCTGGTTCCCATTTTAGGTTGGGTCATCCTGTGAGCCAAGGAAAAATATTTAAAACATCTGGCTCAGTGTGGATTTGAACTCCGGACCCTCTGGCTGTCAGACAAATGACAGTTTGCTGCATTACCAGAATTATATAAACCAGATACTAACTTTACGACATAAGGCGGACAACTCAGCCCTTGTTATTTGCCCTTTACTCCCTTTTTTTTTTAAAACTCCTTGTGCCAGCTCATTTTCTTCAATCTCTGTAATTAAGCATTTCTCTGGCTCATGTCCAGTTGGTTGCTGATGTCAAAAAAAAGCTAAATTCCCTGCTATATGAAATATCCATTAATTGGCTGGGGCATAAATGTAGTGAAAGTAGCAGCTGACTTTGACTAATGTGTCAGAAAAGTGACTAATGTGTCAGAAAAGTGTCCCCCCCCCCCCCCCTTCCATTGCTGACATAAAGGCTCCATGCTGAAATGGGTAGACTCAGACTGTACTAGGATTATCTGTGCTGGGTATTGTGGCTTCCCTGCCCTTTGCTGTTCATTATGCGTATCTTTATAGTTTAGTTGTCATTCTTGGATAATTTAGCTGCTGTCTTTGAAAAATGTAAGTGCTGTGGTCTTTTTTTTTTTTTCCACAGGCAGCCATTTGTTGCAGGAATGTACATACTTGGTGCTACTGAGTTTACCATTCCCAAAGGAATTCCAAGTAAGTGTATGTTTAGGTAGATTTTTATGAAAATGTGGAGTCATGAAAATTTTTATGGTACCTCTAATTATGGTACTGTTTTTCAGTTAGTTAAATGTCACAGTTATTGGAAGATATAAGCAAGTTAGTGATTATTGAGGACTGTCATCACGGCGCTCTGGACAGACCCATAAGTGCTCTGATCTCCTCCTAAGTAGCTCCACAAGAATAAAACAATTGATCACGCTTGTTGTGTGTTAACCAGAAGTGTTGTGCCTTTGGTGAAATGTTGATATCTGGCTACTCAAGGTTGCACCCCAATGTCCATTATCCTAGACAAAGATACTGAATCCCATTAATGACATCACTCCTGTCCAATGCCAGGCCAGTCATGGAAACCACCTTTTCTGCCAGATAATCTGCACGCTCATTGCCTTGAACACTCATGTGACTTGACACTGAGATAAAGGTTAGGCGAGTTATTCATGATGCACCTGGAAGCCAAGCTCATTTTTAAAAAAGTCTGGCTAGGTCAGGACCTGAACCTATGGCCTTCGGATCTGAAGGTGAGCATCTAGCCACTACACCACAGCAGCTCCCAGCTTCTACAGTACTTCACAGGAATTCTGCTGTGAAGAAGAAGCTGTGATTCCAATGTGTCTCTATGTTACAGTATAATACTATCATCTGGAATGTAAATGTGCCAAACTCCACTATCACATTTTTTAATGATAGTTTTACTGTGAGTTAGGTTTTATGTCGGGAGTTGCCGTGGTGTAGCGGCTAGATGCTCCCGTGCGGATCGGAAGGTTGTGGGTTCGCTCCCTGGCCAAGCCGGACTTTTTTTTCTTCTTAAAAAATGACCTTGACTCCCAGGTCAACCCAACCTCGAGTGGGTACCAGGTGCAGTCCCAGGAAGTAAAGGCGGCTAGCGTGATGATGACCACATCACCCATCCTGTGCCAATTGGTCAATAAAAATATAGGTCTAGCCCTATATGCCTAAGGGTGTGGAAAAAGGTCCTTTACTTTTTTATGTGTTTATGTCTGTGTGATTAAAAGTGTTTTCTCCTTCATTTCAGCATACTCAGTAGATGCTAGTTGTGATTTTGATATGGAGCGGAGCATTTTCCCATTTGCTTACAGACCACATTCTCATAGCTTGGGTAAGTTCTCAAATTGGAATCTTCTTTATTTAAATGTCTTTCACATACAAAACAGTTTGTATTATGCTTAGGGTTATTCCTTATAGGTTATACGTGTCTTAACACCTTCTCCTCTGGTCATTTGTTACGTTAACTAAATTTTTCTGTTTTTACTTTAATGCCTTCAGTCTCAGGGGCTGAGTGGTCTCGGGGCATGGCGTACTCCTCGAGTGCTGGAGGTCCCGGGTTCAGGTGCTGGTGAATGCTGGGATTTTTTTTAACATGGACTTCTAGTAATTTCCCCTTGTCTCTGGGTAGTAAGATCAGACGCCTGTGTTTATTGTTGTGAACATAAAAAAATCCCTTGGCAGTTGGAAATCGAAAAGAGTAGCATATCGGTACTGCCTAGACAAAATTTGGAGTTAAAAATCTACCCAAAGTATTTTCAGGATCCTCACCTGTACTACAGAGTTTGTGGACTGCGCTGAAATTCTTCTGACTCAGGTTTGAATTAGAAGTAGAACTGAGCACTAATAGGTTACTACCCTTGGGCCATGAAGTTGATCCATTGTTTAAAACTAAACCTTCAGTCCTATAGTATTATTATTTTAGCCCCTTCATATATATATATTTTTTTTAAAATCTCCCGAGGATGTAACCTGCCATTCTATGCGGCTAACACATGGTAAGTTGGGTGATTTAAAATAAGTAAAACAAGTTTTAATAGATATATTCATAACCCTTGACTCACTAGAAGCACTAGCACCCAAAACCTGCTATCTTTCTCTGTCTTCACTTGCTGAAAGTGTATAGTGATTTAGTCTTGTCCATTTCATGATGTTATCATTCCATGTTTTTCTGCTCTAACATATCTGTTAGTTTTATGTTCTAAATGGCTAATTCGTAAAATTTGTCTGTCGCATTTATGTTTGAAAGGCCTAATCCTCCTTTTCATTTTTGCAGTGAGAGCTCAGCTCTCACATCCACATACTCTCACATCCACATAAGTATATAGACAATACTAGTGATTTATATAAATTGACCTTTACTGCTATGCTGATTTTGCCCTTCCTCATCTTACAACAGTTACTACATTTTTTAAAGATGTCTTCTTAAAGTCCATGCCATTGATAGTCATGTCTGTCCACAACCTTCTGTCTCGTGTACTTTCAATCAACTTTGACGCAGATGACTCTCCATGCCATGATATCAAACTGTCAAGCATCTGTTCTCTCAGTCTCCCTTTGCCTCTCCTTTCCTCCAGCTTTCCTACTGTCATGATGTACTCAAGTTTTCTCCCTCTCATCACATGACCAAAGAGTGTAGATTGTCTCCTTCAGATGTGGGCAATCTTTTCTATGTACAAGTATAAGGGATTATAAAATATGTTTGTAGGATTTATGTATTCTTGTTTCTTTACATTCACCGACTGTAAACTTTGCGAAAAGAAGTGGTTGTTTGTCCACTTTTGGTCTTTAGTTTTGTTCCAGAATTGAATTTTGCTTTTACATCCATTTTACATATCTGATTTATTTATTTAACATGAAATAACACAACACTTACCCATTAGGGTCGTGGAGGTGTATTGATGGAAGCACTGGTACCTAAAACCCCCCATCTTTTTCTGTCTTCTGCTTGATCAATAAGTGTATGATACTTTAGTTCTGTCCATTTCTTGATGTTGTCATTCCAGCTTCTTCTTTGCTGTCCTCATCGAAACCCCCCCCCCCCCCCCAAATGTTTCTTGAAGCACAGTCTTCGCAGTGGAATCATGTCTCACCACCTGCTCAAACCAAGCTAGCTTGCTACATTTCACCACTGCCAAGAGAGACTCCTGGTGTCCTGCAAACTTATATATTTTGTCTCTGACATATTTATTAATTTTGTGTTCTGAATAACTATTTTGTAAAATGTGTCTGTAGCATTAACATTCGAAAGCCTGAAACCTCCTCTCCATTTCCACAGTGAGAGTCCATCTGTCACATCCGTATAAGAAAATAGACGATACCAGTGATTTATATTTATTGACCTTAACTGTGATTATGATTTTTTTGTTCTACATCTTATTCAGCTGGGAAATCGGGGCTGTTGCCAGTCAAGTCTTGTTGCAGCTTTTCAGACTTCCTTTCCTTGACAGTGGTATCACCAGCGATTGTGTCCATTCAGTAGGCCACTTCTTTGTGACCCAAATTCTCTGACACACTTCTGTCATTACCTTAGTTACGTGTTCTCCACCGTTTCTTCGTTTACTTCTCTTCTTTTTTAGGATGAAATTTTTCGTTATTTGAAGCCCTACTCTGGCTTTTGCCAGGTGCTGCAATATAGCCTGGCCATAAATGTGGCCTAAAGGCTGAACGTGGTTTCTGGGACGTCTCCACTGTGATCCTCACCCACATGGTTGCACACTGTGTCATCAGGGTGTTTATCGCTTGTGTGATGTCCTGGTGGGGTAGAAAGTCAGTCAGTCCACCTTTTTTTTTAAAAGTTTAACTGGGCCATTGTCCACACCTGGGCGATTTCCCTTCTTTTAATAAGCGTATTACCTCCTCGACTTTTCTCAATATTTCAGCATTGCCAAATTCTCTGTTTTTCCATACAATGGTGTCTGGGGCTCTGCTTTTTTACAATTTTCTGTCCATTTCTCCACTATTGCTGTCTTCTCATTAAGGACTTATTTATATGCAGACTGCTGATTCATTGCCTGTCAATACTCTTCAGCTTGGAATGAAATTTGTGTATTGAAGTTTGTTATTTAAAGGTTATTCTCATTCCCAGGTAAAGTTATAACTGGTTATCTATACAATGGATCGTACCATGAAATAGGCAAGGGAAATCCAAAATGGCCACAGGTATGAGTTTTTAATATTCCTATTTTTTTTTTTTTTTCTGCATGCCTGACTGATTGCCTTTCCATGTGTGCGTGAGTGTGGATGTGCATAAATGTGCCTGTGTGGAACCTTAGTGTGCAAGTGAGAAAATACATTTTGGTGAGAAAGCTTGTGAATGACCAAGAGATATCTGTTTGCTTCTGTGCATGTGTGAAATATCTGGAGGGAGGGGGAATGTAGGTGGTGGTTAACTTTTTCAGTCACAAGCAAGTGTGTCTTAGGTTCTTTTTGTGTGACAGATCTATTGCCTAAAATAGTAACAATCTGGGCCTAAACTGGGCCCATTATAGGGCATTCACACACAGACTGTTCAGTGTCAAGAGGCAAAAAAAGTGCTTGGGGCTTCTTAGCAAAAGTTAATGGTCGATGTTTGGTGCAGGAGAGCCTAGCATATGATACCACAACATCCAGCTTAAGAATGGAGGTGGAAGCGGTCACTGCAGCTTTCTTCTGGCTGGAGAACACGAGACACACAAACATCATGATTGTAACTGATTCAGAAAGCATGCTGAGGAAGATCAGAACAGGTATGCTTCATACAGAGTGGCATGCTTCGCAGCGGAGGATACAGGTGAGGAGTATTGTCTGGATTTTTTCACCAGGTTATGCCGGTGTGTTAGGAAATGAACAGGCAGACAGACTGGCTGGCTTTGCACAATTTGGTGGAATACTGATACATGATAAGGCAGATGGGGTTAGTGCCTTGTGGGAGAGCGTGTACAGTTCGGAGGAGCAGATGGATCCCCACAGTCTGGTGAGATTGATGCAGTGGGGGGTGACGAGAGGTTTTGGCAGATGCTCGAGGCTCAGAGGAAAGGCAAAACGGATGTTTAATCAGAATGCTACTGGCACCATTAGTATCGGAACTCTTCGCTGGCTGCTGAAGATGGGGAGAGAGCGCTTATGGGAATGCCCTGAGTGCTGTGATGTCGGTTCTTAAATCAAATCAATCAAATCAAACCATTATAGGGCAAAAGAGCTTGAAGTAATAATGTGGATAGATGTGTTAATATTACAGAAAGAAGGGGTACAAGAAGTGATAAACACATAAAATATAATAGAGACTTAAAAAATACACGGTGCTGTGTTTTGTATTAAATGAATCCATGAGAGATATCTGCTGTTGTTCTCTATGTGTGTATTGGAAAACGTTAGTCAGTAAGTGGTACATATCATGTTTGCCAGCCCAGAGGGACTTCCCTTCTCATTCATGAATTGCCATGTCCAAGGCTTGTGTGTCATGCAGAACTGGCCCTAACCCCAACACGCCTACCTTCCACGAGAGAGTGCAGCCTATGTCCCACGAGAGAGTGCTGACTTTCTCCAGTTCTGAATGTTTTGGGACCTTTCGTTAAAAGCACTCTCATCATGTAGTATAGAACACCCGATATCGCCGGCCGCTGACAACAACTAGTAGAATGCTGTGTGTTGTTGGCCGCTCAATAAGATTGACACCCATGCAACATAGCCCAAGTCCTGGTGACATAGCCCAAGCCCTGCGACACAGCAGTTTATGAATGGGAAGGAAAGTCACTCTCTTTATTGGCCCGAAAACATGAGTTGTAATAAATAAGGTAGTGAATAAGTTTGCTCACTCATTCTTTCTTTCTTTCTTTCTTTCTTTCTTTCTTTCTTTCTTTCTTTCTTTCTTTCTTTCTTTCTTTCTTTCTTTCTTTCTTTCTTTCTTTCTTTCTTTCTTTCTTTCTTTCTTTCTTTCTTTCTTTCTTTCTCTTTTTCTTTCTTTCTTTCTCTTTTTCTTTCTTTCTTTCTTTTTTCCCGCACACACATGGTGTAAGAGGATCGATACAATCTTTGACCGTACAGTTTTACCCACTGTATATTCCTTGCCAAAGCAAATAAAACAGGTAAATCACAGCATTCTTTAACATTTTGTTTGCAGAACATTGCTCTCATCACGGTCTGCCTGATAAAAACTCCTCTAGCCTTTTTGCCCTCTTTATGCACTTTCCTACCCAAGGTGGGACTTATCTACTGTTCCTGTTTTTGTGCTGGTTTGCTCCCATCCCTCTTTACTGGCACCATGTTTTCTGCTATATTTCTGTCCAACACAAAAATAGTATTATGTCAGGCATGCAGATCGACCCAGGCAAAAAATTATGCTAGGAAATATGTTGGAATGCAGAAGCTTGATATTGACTTATCCCCCATAAGGTGTCTTTTAGTCCATACAAATGTGATATTAGCACTGTATACATGATATACGCCCGGCTCTCTAGCATAGTTGGTTAAACCTGACTTTTGCGGCGGCCGGGTGACAAACTCCTTGTGGTCTGGGTTCACTCCCGGGAGTAGGCAGAAAAGCCGCATTTCTCCGAGATTAACGGTACCTATAATGGAATCAAGGCAGAAGGGTTGCGATATCCATAGTACCAAGCCAAAGGGTTTACAACTCATGGTTTCTGGATACTTTAAAAAAAATTGTTTTTCAAGTCATGTACTGCATGGTATGTTATGAGAAGAGGGAAAATGGATCATGTTGTGACCACTGGAAAGATCTGTGGAAGGAAGGATAGAGAAAGACAGTGAGAGAAGATTCTTGACAGTCTTGTTGCATGGCATGGCATGGAGGTGTGTCGGCACACGAACTGATACATGCTGCAGGACCAGATGATGACTGCATGGTAACCTCAGTGTTAGTCCAGATTCAAGACATTTGCAGTGGAATTATTCTGGGTTATTTTTTTCTCAACCAGTCCGGTTCTCAAATTTATCTAGACTGTTTACATGCAAGCTGGGTGATGCTCAGAATATTTGTGTGTATGCTCACATTCTAAAAGATAGACATACTGAGGGAAACATGAGGGAGATAAAGAGGATATTTAGTTGTGTTTTAAATCTTTACTGCATTACAGTTTTAAAATGTGTTACAATATGCCATTTTTTCCCTGTCTAGTCCTTCTTTCCAGTTCAGAATAAGATAGAAGTAAAGCCAGGCGATTCTTTAGTAAGTATGATTTTCTTAAAAATTGTTGCTTTTTAGGAAATCAGATTAAGACTGTATGTGTTCCTTCCTTTTATCTCAATGGAATAAACTGCCAGTGGTGTTCACCTAATTATTTCTATATTTTAATATGAATTAGATAAGTAACCTGTGGAAAGAATACTCTGTTGAGTCTCTGTCTTGGGTTGTGGATCAGGTGCCTTCTCAGATAAAGGTGAAACATTAGAAAGTCTCCAGAACATTGTACAAAAATTAAGAATCTATTGGCATTTGAAATTGTAAAGAGTAGAACTTTTTAGAATATCTCTGGGATTTTCAACCGTTATTAAAAAAAAGTATTAAATGGATATGTATGTGTGGTGTCTTAACTCTTTCAGTCCTAAAGATCACATCATACTTTCATAGGTTCTTGCCTGGAATCCCAGTAAATGCAAGATACACCAGTTTTAGCTCTCTCTTTACTACCCTTTGGATCTCAGATGCTAAACCCCCGGGACTGAAAGAGTTAAAATCTCAAAAAAAGTTGACAGTTTTAGGCATAGTAGGTATACTTTAGAACGTGGCATGGTTTGGGGCTAAACTAGATGGCTGGGATTCACGAGCAGCAGCTTCCGCATCTCCTGCAGCTTTGCTCATGAGTCCTAGCCATCTAGGACTCTCGGCGGTGGTGGTAGTCGTCGGAAAACTGCAAATTAGGTCGCCGGAAGTGCGCAGTTGACATGTGACTGAGGCCCTGTTTTTGGCCGCCATAATATGTGCCCGTTATTCGGAGGATAGCCCACTTCAATATAGGCACCATTTGTACTATGGTAACGCCCTAATGGTATTACAGTTTCCTTCCAAGTCTTTTGAATCATGTCTAGATTTAGAGTTGCAATTTCTGCAGTGACCCTTTCTTTAAGATGCTTGCTGAACATTCCTTCTGAGCACTATTTTAAGCCTCACTGTTACAGAGAATCACACAAAACTGAAATTATTTCTAAACATTTCAAGACACCACAATTGCTTTACTTATTTACACATGTTGTTAGCACCATTTGGATGTTTTCTCCAGATCCTACCAGTGTTTTGGGGAAATGAACAGGCAGATAAACTGGCTGATTCGGCCCCACTTGGGGGATGAACTGATGCATGATAACCTATATGTTGTAAGGGTCCTTTAGGAGTGAGTGAACAGTGAGGAGGCACATTAGGATCATTACATTCTGAGAAGAGTGGGGCTGTGATGAGTGACCAGGGGATCTGGCTGATGCTCAGCACTCACTGGAAAGGAGAGACCAAAATTTGTAATCATACAATTACTGGTAACATGATAATTTAACTCTACTGCTGATGATGGGGACAGAGCTCTGTGATGTCTACTCTTGATTCAACGTTTTTTTTTTTTTTTTTTTACATATGTAAACCTTGATTTCCTTTTGGAACCATTTCAGGCAGCAAGATGTACTTATGACTCAACATCCATGGATCATGATGTTAGGGTTGGGTAAGTCAAAGATAAAGTTGCAGGTAAACTTTGTGTGTGTATGTGTTATGTCTGTCGTTGTTACCTTTATGTAAAATTTTGCTTGTTCCTATCCTTTTATTCTGGGATGAAAGGTTAATAGATTGTTTGGTAAGCGCTAGTAAGACTCAATAGCCACTTCATGCTTATAATCACTTACCTTTTTTTGTTTGTTATGAAGTTCAGTGACCTTTATCACTTGTGATGGACGAAAACACACTAACGCCAGTGGATCCCCGAAAGTCTATCATTTAGATGTCAAACTACTCAGACGTGTGATCAGTTTCAGTTGTAACCCCATAAGTAAATATGGTCATGTGATTGGGAGATTCAAGCAATTTATGTTCTTCTGTGATGTGATGTATAATTTTAGAGTTACTTGGGGCACATCAGTTAAAATTTGTTTGTTAGTATTTGTGCTTATACGCTGTAATACTGGAGCTGTCATGGCTTGATGCTTGCCAGCAGATCATTGGTTCAGGTCTGAAAGAAACCAGACTCTTTTCAGAAATGACCTTAAATGGGTACTAGGTGATGCCCTACGAAGTAATGGCAGCAGGCGTGATGTTGACCACATCACCATGACGACTGGTCTATAAAATATAGGTCTAACCCTATATGCCGGATAGCCTGAAGGCTCTTTCTCTTTTACACTATAGTAAACTCTTCTTTTGCATTTTATCTTCTATTGGACATAGGCCCTATGTGTCATATAAATGGGTTTTGATGATATTGATATGCAAAGTGAACTCCTCGGAGCTGCCTCTTGTCTCTTGTCTAGACTTAGGTGAATAATCACTACCTTTTTAAACCACACTTGACATTATTTTAGGGTGTGGGTGGTCTTGCCATATTTAGATCTTCCGAAATAAGTACCCTTCTAAAATTAAATTCCATTTAAATTGTCTTCGTTCATATTTTTCTGATGACCTAATCGTTTTAGAATGTCTTTCTTTTGCATCAAATGTCCATAAAAATGACTCTGAAATGTTTGAAATTGAATTTCAAAAAGGAAATTGATTTCACTGAATCCATGCTAAGACGATTTCTGTCAAGGGGACATTGAGCATGGATAATGGTCTTTCTAACATAGCAGCTGTTAAGAGGGAAGTCATTGATGCCAGACAGAAGACACAGTCAGACAGATTTTCATCATTCTGAACATTAGATGAGAAGAGGAGTGGATCAGAGTGCCAACTCAACAGTCAGATTTGTGTAGAGTCATAACCGCATTGAGCTGGGATTGCAGAGTGACTATCAGGTGCCATAGAGGTGGATATTCAGGAAATAATTTTAGATAATGCTTATTCAGATGTGATTATTTATACAGACTGTTCAGTGTCAAGAGGCAAAAGAATTGCTTGGGGGTTCTAAGCAAAAGCTAATGGTCGACGTTTGGTGCAGGAGAGCCTAGCATATAATACTACAACATCCAGCTTAAGAATGGAGGTGGAGGCAGTCACTGCAGCTTTCTGCTGGTTATAGAACACAGCTATCTTAGTTGGAAAAAGGAAAGGTCAATTTAGGATCCATAATATCAGGAGGAGAGTCAGCACAGAACCAATATTGAACTGTATAGGTAGACAATAAGTCAAATTGTTTGGCCATGTAATAAGATTTGCATCAGACAGGACACCACAGAGAGCAATGTTATACAGTACAGCTGTAACAGAGTCAGAGAGATGGACTGCAGAAATTTCAGAGACACTTAAAAAATACTTTATGCGAAGTGAACAGAAGCGCTTGTTCCAAAGATCTCTTTCTGCCCTGACACAGCAAGGCATTCCAGGAGTAAAGAAAAGAGGAAAAAAAAAGAAATACATACACCTTGTGATTGTAACTGACTCAGAAAGCATACTAAGGAAGGTGAGGACAGGCATGCTTTGTGCAAAGTGGCATGCTTTGCGTCAGAGAATACAGTTGAGGAGTATTTGTCTGGATCTTTTTTTCTGGGAATGCCAGTGTGTTGGGCAGTGAACAGGCAGACAGACTGGTTGGCTGTGAATAACTTGGGGGAATACTGATAAGGCAGACATGGTCAAGGCCTTATGGGAGAACGTGCACAATTCGGAGGAGCAAATGGATCACCACAGTCTGGTAAGAGTGATGCAGTGAGGAGGAGCGAGGTGGTCTGACCGATACTCAACGCTCAGAGGAATAGCAAGACGGACGTATAATCAGGCTGCTTCTGGCACCTTTGGTATTCCAACTCTGTGCTGGCTGCTGAAGGTATGGATGAAGCGCTTATGAGAATGCCCCAGGTGTGCTTTGATGTCAGTTCTTGAATCAATAGACTTTACAAAAGCTTTGTATGCTTGAGTGCGGAATAGCAAAGAAGAGATGGCTATCTTCATGATTTCAGAGGAAATTTTACTACAATATATTCGCATTGTTAATTTTTCCCCCTTGGCTTAAACAGTTCTGGACATTCGTAGATTTGTCAAAAATGTTACAATCTACAAATGTCCAGAATTATTTATGGACAGTCAGATTTGCTTTTGAAATGAGAACATATCTCAGTGCTAGTTGTGGGGAGCCTGACCTTCTCTTTGGTGACCCTTGATGAAACAGATGATTTACTTGATGTCATTTTCAGTTGTAAGAATTGCAAACATTATTTTATTAATAAAAATACAGTTCACAATTTACAGAAACACTCTATGAACATCTTTACTGCAGTATGATTAACTGGAGGCAGGATATGCTTTAAAACTTACCCAGCATAGTTAAAAACAAATGTGTTTTAAAACTATAACACTATTTACAATGCGGCATGTTGTCAGTGTGTGTTTTAAAGTCCATTTTTTAATCAGCATCTGTGGCTTTTGCGTATGAATGTAGTTTCATAATTTCTGATTCGATTAGGCTGTGAAGGATTTGGCAGCACACCACTTTGTGTTTATTTTAATATTGGTATGGGATAAGTGTGTTCAGAAAGCACGGGCTAACTACCAAAAACATAAAAAATTGCCAAGTGTAACCACAAGCAGCCAACACATGTTGGTGTTTACAATGTAAGGATATTTGTTTTCTTCAGCATTTTGAGTACTTGAGCTCCATTGCAGTCGCACAGCCTTTTAATCTCTATGATTAGCTTTCTCTTTCAGGTTTGTGAATTAAATGTGTTTGTAGCATTTCATCTCTATGATTAGCTTTCTCTTTCAGGTTTGTGACTCTCTATGATTAGCTTTCTCTTTCAGGTTTGTGAATTAAAGTGTTGGTTGTAGGTCTGTTTGTATATTTTCTCTCCACATTTTTACCTCATCTACCTTGCTGTCTCCTCCCATTCAACTCTTTGCTACGTGCAGTTTTTGTCTGTAAGTCATTTGCCTTGCCTGTAACCCCCTGTAAAGGATACACAACTAACTTTTTATTTTATTTAATCATTTTAAAATTGTAGTTTGTGGTGTTTCAATTCTGGATTAAACCATGTTACTGATTTTTTTTTTTCAAACTCTGCTCAGACGAACTGGAAAGGATGAGATGTGTAACTTCTTCATCATGTTCTACACTGACAAATCAGTTGTATACCCATACGGAGCCTGTTGGCGTAATAACAAGCCTCAACTTACCGGTGACAATTTTCCTTCTGACGTTAATGTGCCCTTGCTACCAAATCCTCAGTTGGAGGAGGATGCAAAGATTAGTCAGTATCTTGCGCCATCAAGAGAAACAGTTAGCCTCGAGTCTCGGGGTCTCAACACAACAACATGGACGATGGATCTCCTTATGAAGGGTGCAAGACCAACAGAAGTAAATTGCTTATTTAGTAATTCATTATTTTTCTCTTACTTGTCAGTTATTTTGTGTGTTGTTGAATTCGAAATTTAGTGGAATTGTCAAAATATCTCATCTCATAGTTGTAGCTTTCAGCCATGCTGACCTTATTACATTTTCTAGCATCTATTATTCTATTTGGCCTTAGCCTTTCTTCACAGTATAATGAGTTTTCTGATATAGAATATTAAAAATCTAAATAATTAAACTTGTTTTACTTCCAGAGCCTTTTCCCACCATATCTTCTTTCACTTCTTCTTCTTCGGTGTTGCGGTCATCGTCATCATCGATCCTCGCCATCGTCTTCTTCATACCAATTCCTGGTGTGAGCCCAGGACCAGAGCACCATGTGTTGGCTCTGCATTTATAAAAGCCTTCTTGAAATGGTGGAGAATGCCCTTGATCTATCCCTGCCTTCCCTTGAGGGCTGACAAGTCTACATGTAGTTGCCCTAAAGGGGTCTCGGGAGGCAACATCTATAAATAAAGGGACAAAAAAGACTCATCATTTCCCATAAAACAATGGCCACAGTCATCCTAGAGAGGCAGGGAACAAGAACTGCACACAAATAAGGCAATAAAATGGGTGTACACGCAGAACTCAGATCATGGTACAAAGCCAAATTCCAAAATGGAAGATCAGCTAGGACTTTCTGCCGGCATTCACAGCCATTAAATGCAAAGAAGACAAACAAGAAGTTCACTGCTTATATGGAGGAATTTAAAATAAATAAACTTTTTTTCCTAGCCTTTATTTTTGAATAATTATTGGGGGTGGGTGTTAAAAAAGAAAGAGTTTAAAAAAAAAAAAGCACTTGAAACTGTTTTTTTTTTTTAGTCTTATTCACTGTATGTCAAGTTATTTGGTATAAATTTAGTGGAGACTTTTATTTGTGTTTCATAGGTTTTATTACAAGGGATCACACTTTATATATTCATAGTAACAGGCAAATGTGAAACTTCAGTGCTAGAGAGGGTAAATTAAAATTAGAAAGTGTTGTTACAAAAGAATGATTTCATTTTAAAAACAGCTCTTTATGTACATTTTAAATGTAGCAGCTCAAGGGAGTCGGCTCTGCTTTGATATTCATGATAGATTCACTTTGCTGCAAGAATAAACTAGTGTAATTTCATGCTATTTTCACTTGTAGTTATTGCTATTTTTCAGCCGGATGCTTATCTGTGCGCAGCCTATCCTGTTACTGTTGACGAGGCCTTTATTTGTAAGTATTTAAAATGATTATGGAATATAATTTTTACCAGAAGTAGGATTATGTGCATATTGAACAGAAACAACTAGAGGAATTTGAGATGTGATGGTGTTAAAAATAAAATAATAAAGACATTAAACTGAACATAAGTAAAGTGAAGGACCCTTTTCCACACCTTCAAGCGTAGTTAGTTAGTTAACCTTCAAGCATAATGGGTATTTAGGGCGACATCTACATTTTATAGACCAGTCAGCACTTATTGGGCAATGTGGTTAGCCTCATGCCGGCTGCCTTTACTTCCCAGTGCATGTACCTGTTACCCACTCAAGGCTGGGTCAACCTGGGAGTCAAGGTCATTTTAAAAAAAGTCAGACTTCATCAGGACGCGAACCCATGACCCTCTGATCCGCAGGCAAATGTTTATCCGCTACACCACGGCGACTCCCTTAAACGGAACATACATGATGACAAATGATGTTCTCCATCATTACACCTGAAAGAGATACAAATAATTTATTTCAAGTGAACAAAAGAAGAAGCAGAACTACACCAGATGGGATGAGGCACTTGACATCTCTGCATTCGATTAGCTGTAACGTCTAACATTTCTGAAATGTATTGAACTAGCATTTGACATTTGTTTATTGCATTAACTGTAGTATTGGTCATTTATATGTTAATAACTATGTAATTTGACATTGGCATTTTGCATTGGACATTTCTATTGTATTAACTATAGAATTTGACATTTGTATATTGTGTTGACTGTATAATATTGGACATTTGTGAATTGCATTGGACATTTATGTTTTATTAACTATAGAAGTCTACATTTGTATATTGCATTAACTGTAATATTGGACATTTGTGTATTGCATTAACTGTAGTTTTGGACAATTATATGTTAATAACTATATAATTTGACATTTGTGTATTGCATTAACTGTAATATTGGACATTTGTGTATTGCATTAACTGTAGTATTGAACAATTATATGTTGATAACTATATAATTTGACATTTGTGTATTGCATTTACTATAGTATTAGACATGTATATGTTATTAACTATAGAATTGGAAATTTGTGTACCCTATTAACTGTAGAATTTGGCATTTCTATGTTGTTTTACCTGTAGTAGCATTTGTTATTTCTGTGATCTTTAACTAGCACTTCCATTTTCAGATAAATTTGAGGCTCTGGCAGATGCTTCTACTGCACATCATATTATAGTGAATGGTTGCGATGGGGAAGCATATTCTGATGAACCTTTTTGGTGAGAGTAATTAATGTTATGATTAAAAACAGGAATTTTTTTTTAAAACTTCTGTGTTAAAATTTAATGTCTTAAGTTGCCTGGCTCTCTAGCGTAGTTGGCTTAACCGGATTGGGCGGAGACCGGGTGACGATCTCCTTGTGGTCTGGGTTCATTCCCGGGGGTAGGCAGGAAAGCCACATTTCTCCCAGATTTACGGTATTTACAATGGAATCAAGGCCGAAGGGTTGCGATATCCATAATACCGAGCCTAAGGGTTAACAACTCATGGCTTCTGGATACTCAAACAAACAAACAAACATGTCTAAAGTTAAAGGTATTCCATGGCAGATAATGCTGCACTAGTGGGAAGTGTTCGACCTAAACATGCACTTAGTTAACTTGTATTTGGAGGGAAGGGTGGCCTGTTTGTTCCCTTCCTTGCCCCCTTATCATTTCTGCATATATTTATGCAAATGATTCTATTTGTACTTCTTCAGTCCTAAGGAACGCATACTGCACCTTCTTTGGTTCCTACCCAGACTGGACTTGAACTTCCAGTAATTATCCCTAGTCTCTGGGTAGTGAGATCGGACACCTGTGTGCATTGTTGCGCACATGAAAATTTCTTTGGCAGTTGGAAATCAAAAAGAGTAGCCTAACGGCACTGCCTGGGAAAAATTTGGAGTTAAAAATCGACCCAAAGTATTTTAGAATCCTCGCTGGTGCTACAGATCCTGTGCACTGTGCTGAGCTTCTTCGGACTCACACTTGAGTTAGAAGAAGAATGGAGCACTTATGGGTTACACCCGTCTGCCATGATGTTGATCCTTTGTTCAAAACCTGAAACAAGACAGTGACATTTTAAACAAAATCATTGGATCCATCAAAAATGATAATAATGGAGAATGGTAATCAGAAGCAAAAAACAGACTGCAACATAATAATAGTTTATTCTTTAACTACATTCGATACACATGATATTGTCAGAACCTGGTCTGACTTAAAAATTCTTCCAAAATTCAGTAAAGATGTTGACTTCATCTAGTAAATGCTGCCAAAAAAACAGGATACATTAAAAAAAAAATTTTTGAATGCTGTTTTTTTTTTTTTTTTTTTTTAGTTCAAGATTGAGTGTCAATGTGTGAGACATATGATGACCTTGCATTCTGTTGAGTTTGAGCTGGAGTTTTTGTTTTGTTTTGTTTACACTTAATACATTAAGTTTAAGTAGCCATTGAAAGTCACTAAACACCTCTTGAGCTTTTGGAAAATGAAGTTCACATGAGTTCTTTGAAGCTTTAAGATGTGCCTGAATGTTGTTCTGTATATTTTTCTTCAATTTTTATGTCATTTTCGTCCAAGAAACTTTCTGTTAGAAGGAAACAGTTGATATTTTCCTTTTCCACACACTCCAACCAGTACATAAATTTCCACCTAAAAGAAAACACTTGGGTGATTGTATAAAAAAAATTGTGGCTGCTTTTCTTTGCAGTTGCAGATTAATTTAATTAATTTTTCTAAAACAGTCAGCCAAATATACCAGTTTGCACACTTAGTCTTCACCTTTTAAAATGGTAACAAAATGCTAGACTTAAACAATTAGTTTTCCCAAATGCATCAATGCCTTTTTTCTGAGACAACCACTTAACTTCAGTGTGTAGCAGTAAAAACTTATAATTCTTCCCATAAATTGACACACTAGTTTGAAGAGCCGGCTTTTAAGAGGTCATAATTTTATATTATTATTTTTAGGGCATAAATCAACACTGTCATAAGCTCAGAAGGAATTTTCCTTGAGGCCAGAGCTTGTCTTTGAAGAATGCAATGTCTACCAGAAAGGGTCTTTGCCTTATTTTCAGTTTTAGCAGTGGCTGCAACATTGTGATCCATCATTGCTTTTGCACAATGAGTGCAGAATTTGTGCAATGAAATTTCCTTTGGGGGGGGGGGGGGGGGGGGGGAGAAATTCAATAGTTTAGTAGTTGCTGATGTGTTTGATGGTTGGTGGTTTTTTAAGAAGAAGGTCCTCATGATACCTTTGTAAGAAAATACCGCTAACAAATACCATTAAAACTGCCAACCCAGCGGTGTCAGTTGATTCATCGATTTGTAGTGAAAAATTATGTAGACCTGATGTAACTGATAAGGGGTTCTTGACTCTAGCATATCACTGATTTGTCATTTGTTAATCTTACATTTCATTCAGTTTTTTTTATTTTTTTTTATTTTCCTAAAGAGGCCACAGAGCCCCTGTGAAGTGTATGCCTTTAGGGTCCGTCCTGCTGGTGTAGAGATACCATAGCACCTACAGCCACTTGGAGTGACCATCTGGAAGGAAAGGGTCAATTACAGGGATGAATGAAAACAGGTTATCTCTGTTATATCTACAGCAATGAACCTCAAGACTTGGAATGCTGAAGAAGATGAGGGATGTATACACAAAATTGTGACTCTTCTGTCTATAGGAATATGACAGAACATAGTCATGGTAATTTAAAATAGATTTAAAAAAAATATGAAGCAAAAAATAAGGCACACATTCAGACTCTTGTGGCACTTTTCCATCTTTCTTTCCAAACAATAGGTTCCATTTTGCCGAAGGAAGGCATGAGAATCACGGCCCATAGTGAAATCGGTTAAGGCCATGAAGGAAATCACTTCCCTCCATGGCACAAAGCCTGGGCAGTATCAGTAGACAATGTGCTACCCATGCAGCTTGATCCCAGTCTCTCTGTCTGCTTTGTTAACTCCAGAGGAAAGGTAACACCAGTAAGTTTCGAGGCAAAGTATGCTGCAGAAGTTGCCAAATCAGAACAGCGGTGCTCATTCCATTTTCCGATTAGCGCTTCCTTTACAGATCAGCAGCCGACCAAGGCTAAGGACCCTGCCCTGTCATTAAACAAAATTTTAGATTGTATTTTCTCAACCTAGGATGAACTTAGTATTCTCCCCACTCCACCCGCTCCTCTCTCTAAATATTGAAACTGTCATCAATGATATTCAGTTGATTTGTCTTCAGGACGTGTCCTGCCATTTGCAAAGGCTACAAGTCAACAATTCTGTTTGCCTGGGCCAAGAATGCTCCACCAACAGTATTTCCCAGAGGTCAGTAGATATACCTGGTTTTGCTAGTTTTTTTACTCTGGATACGTGCATATATGTGTGTGTTTGTATGAGTCATCATCTCTGCATCCCTATGACATTTTGAAATTTAGCATCAACTGGTAAATTGAGCCTGGTCAGCAGTCTATTTGGCCTGTTTTAGTTTTGAAACTTCAACTGTTAAGGATTTTTTTTTTTTTTTTCTTGTCCCTGAAGAGTAAATGTCATCAGAGTAGCAACTGGCTGAACAGTTAGGAACGCTGGGCTCTCATGCGGAGACCCAGTTTCAAATCCTCGGAAAGGTTGAGGATTTTTTTTTGCAGGGGCAAAAATAAAATCCTTACCTGCATAGTCCATGGCAACAGCCAAAATCCTCAGGCTCAAATGCCCCCTTGCCTTCAATACAGAAGTGGTAAGTACAGACGGTAGTTAGTTACCCTGCCATCATTTGGGGGCAGTTGGATAGTGAACAATTTGTTTTTTTCTAGCAAGTCTAAATAGTCTATATTATGGATCAGATCATTTTTTTTATTTTATTTTGCAAACGAAAGACACACATTATAAGCTGTAAGACACTTCACAAATTCTGTAATTTGTGTAAAGTGGTAAACATATATTTTTGTGAAATAATTACTTCTTTTTTTCAGATGTGGGCTTGAGAATAGGTCAGAGGTCACCTATTAAAACCATTGTTTTGCAAGTGCATTATGGGAAGTCTTTCCCTGGTGAGTTTGATTTGGCTTTGAATTCATCATTTGTTTCTGTTATTATACTGTCATCAACCGGGAACACTAAACACTAACCCGGTCTACAAAAGGCTGCATTGGTCATATTTATCGGCCGAAAGGC
>CAJHNH020005257.1:350263-476326 GCA_905116865.2 Candidula unifasciata
GCAACAAGGAAATTCATAATCTGTTTGAATCACCTTTGATCACTGGCATCATAAGGGCTTACAGATTGAAATGGCTGGGGCATATTGAGAGAATGTCAGATGACAGAGAGGTAAAAACTACACACAGGAGTTGAATGGTCGAAGACCACAAGGCAGTCAAAGAATTCGATGAAGAGGTATTGTCAAGACAGACCTAGAAACATTTGGTGTTACCAGCTGGAAAGAGAAGGCCAACCAGAGAGATGAATGGAGGCCGGTGATAAATGCATCAATGAACCTCAAGGGCTAAGAATGCTGAAGAAGTGGTTTGACTTGTTATTCATTAGTCATGGTGTTATGTTTAACCATAACTGCACTGTGGTGTTATTTTTTTATGTCCCTGTGAATATTTATGTTTTCCTCTTCATTTCAGCATACCCAGTAGATATTAGTTGTGATTTTGATATGGAGCAGAGCATCTTCCCGTTTGCTTATAGACCACATGCTCATAGCTTGGGTAAGTTGTTACACACAGTCTTCTTTCAGATAACTAATTCTTTACCTAGCATATTTCACGTATCTTGTCAGGTGCATACTACAGTAACAATTGATTAAAATGAAGCAAATAAATTAATTCTTCTAAATTAATTCAATTTAAAGATTCATTTATTTGCGTCAGTTTATCAGTTGTTACTGTAGTATACACCCAAAAATAAATTGTACAATCTATTATTTGCATCTTTCTTCAAATTCACAATGGGAAAACATTGCTTTAACTAATTCTTGTTAAACCACATGACTCATCTTATGATTTTTGGCCACATCTCCTGTGCTGTATTTATCTTAACACCTTTTGCTCCGAAGAGAGATAGAGGAAGATCAAGGAAGATTTTGACATCATAGAATAAAGGAACATCTGTATCAGAAATGATTGATAGTACACAAGACATTGGCTTTGGACATATTTTTCTTCATAGGAATTATGGAGCAAAAGGTTTACACAGTGCAGTTTTAGATACCAAGCTTGCACCTGAAGTCATCAGAAGCAGTCGCCATAGGCATTCAGGCACATATCTAACTGCTTGAGGAGATAGCTGATACTGTCTGTGAAGAAAGAACTTTCATCTTTCAATGAATTATTTTGTTACATGCATAGGGTGGAGTTTAAACCACATGCTGCAATACAGAGTTGATGGCAGCTTATTTCTTTGCAAATAGTGCTCTTCAAGATTTGCTTCATCACCTTTCTAGAGAGGGACAATGTACTATATTCAGACTAATGACAGGGCACAACAGACTTTGTCAACATGTGTTTAAACTTTTCGGTGTAGGAAAAACAGAGAGGTTTCCTTGCAGTTTGAGCATGTGCTCCAAAACTGTCAACTGAATGCTGCCAACAGAGATGCAATCTGGCTTGTTCCAACCACGAATAGACAAATCCATATACTCCAGGTGCATGCTTATAACTTTCTTTGTTGAATTCTTCCACACCTAATAATGTACCTAGCATGTGCATTTAGTAATTAAGTAACTGTGGTAAGTTTAATTTAATCACCTCATGTCATCATAAAATTAACATCTTAAATTGTAATTAACATTGTATAGTTATACAAATTATAAACAAAGTAAGTTTATAAGTTAATACAGAAAAGTTTGTCATTTATAGTTGTGATTTGCTTGTTCTCCTTCTCAGGTAAAGTTATAACCGGTTATCTGTATAATGGATCATACATTGAAATTGGCAAAGGTAATCCAAGGTGGCCTCAGGTATGAGTTACAATTGTTTTTCGATTTACATGTCTGCCTGCGCATGCGTGTGTGTGTGTGTATGCATGTGTATGTGCGTGGGGCGTGCGTGCATTAGTGCAAAATCCTTTGAAACAACCATTTTATACAAATCACCAATACATTTTTAGAATTTATTTAACTTTTTGTTGTTGTTGTTGTTGACATATATAAAGATGTTTAAAAGGGTACATCAGTAAACAGAGTGAAGCATTATATAAAATGCATTCCCTGGGACCTTATAAACAGAATGCATTGGGTAATTCATACCATGACCATGTGACAATTATCACTGAGGCATACAGGAAAGTTTGACATGAGCTTGACTTTTAAAAGGCCATTGGGGTCATATGGAACGTTTCCAACCCCCATCTCCACCCTAATGTTAATTTCAGTTACTGTATTCACACCCAGGCCTTCTTAAGGCTACACAGGCGCTCAAAGAAACAATAGCATTTTGATATGCTTTTCGACAACAGGTTACTGCAGAAATGGCCATATATTGGCATTTATGGGGCTGTGTCACAACTGAAAGTGACTAGTTTTAGCCTCCTCATGGTGAAAGAATGAAATGGGTGCTGGATAATATTCAGAATTGTCCTGGTATTTGCACCTGTTTGCTTACACGCTGAGAGACATACAAATTGAGGGAAAATGGAAAGATAATTATGTCATATCTTTCAAGTTTCAGTATAATTTTATATATTGCACTTTTTCTCTGTCTAGTCCTTCTATCCAGTTCAACAGAAGATTGAGATAAAGCCAGGTGATTCACTAGTAAGTAGTATTTTTTTTACAAATATTGTTGCATTCTATGGAAATAAATTAAGACAGTCTTTGCACTCTGGTTGATCTCTTTGAGGTTACATAGTATGCACATTCTTGTATTTACTTGTGTGTTATAGTAAAAGTCAAACTATAAATCTGTGCAAAGTATCAACAAGGTGCCACTCTACAATGAAGGTTGGCTGCAATGTATCAACACACATTTGATTTTCACTGGCACAGGAATGGAGCAAGTATGAGGTAACCCGATTTCAGTGAAGTTGAAACCTCGATTAAGACTAAGACTATCTTTTACCCTGGATGTGCACTGTCTGAGATTACTGTTCATCCGTTTCTAGATGTTACCATCCAACTTGAATCGCTGTCTGCCGCTTGCTCATTTGCCTTCAGCTTGTCCCTTCAGTGTGGTTTTTATAATAGTGTTATGTTTTTTAATGCATCCGAAATATTTCACTTGTCTCTTTTTATTTCCTTCAGCGGCTGTCTTGTCATTTCTAGTTTCTTCAGAAAGTCTGTATTTGTTGTTTTTGTTTTCCTCATGCAACACAACCTATTTTTTGTATCCACATCTTCAGAGATTTAGTACAAGATTTAGTCCAGTTCCTGTACCATACAGCAGATTGAGTAGACATAACATTTTACAGTTTTTATTTTTAATGTTTTGTTTATCTCTCTAGAAGTCAGTAATTTGTGTGTGCTTTTGAAGATATTTGTAACCATTCCCGTTATCATTTTTGAATTCAGCTTTACTTCTGTCATCATCTGTTACTGTGCCACTCAGGTAGATGTACTTCCAACTTTAAAGAATCCCTTCAGTTAGTTTACTCCTACAAAATGCTTGTTGTTAATGTAGTGAGTCTATTTTTATGTTTCCCATAATGGAGTCCTAGAACCCGTACAGAGATTATTACTTGTTCAAGAAACTTTTTTCTACTGAAATGTATACTCCTAGCTGATCCTGGGTGGTATATCAAATGCCTATTCAGTCTGTAGATCAGCCAGCCAGTCTTCATGCCTGTCTGTTTATATGGATCTCACATGTTTTCTGTCCAACTTTCTACCTAATGCTTGTCTTCCATGCTATCTAGGAGATCTATGAGGTAAAAATTGGGTTGGGAAGTTGAGGCACAGGATATAAATAATATATCCAGATCATCCTAGCCCAAAATGGGTGCAGGAAATTTTTTATGATTTAAAGGTGGCCACTCTGATATTAACCTAATTAATTACTCCTCATGTCCCAACCCATAAAAAATATGCTTTTAACTCTTTGTCCCAAGGAAGCATCATACGTTCATAGATTCCTACCTAGAAGCCCAATGAATGCATGATGCACCAATTTTATTACTTTCTTTACTACCTCCTGGGCCTGAGTTGCTAAACCCCCTGGGACTTAAAGAGGTAATACTATATGAAAAAACGTAAAGGACCCTTTTCCACGCCTTCAGACATATTGGGCATTTAGGGCTAGACCTATATTTTATAGACCAATCAGCGCTTGATGTCTGATTTGGTCAACATCATGCCAGCTGCCTTTACTTCCCAGGACTGCACCTGGTACCCAGTCAAGGCTGGGAGCCAAGGTCATTTTTGAAGAAAACCCAGTTCTATCAGGACCCGAAACCCCACCTTTCTGATCCGCAGGTGTTAATACTATATACTCAGTAATAAGTATTATGGTTTAAAATTGTTTAAAATAAAATAATGAAAAGGAAGAAGAAGTCTTTTTACTTACTTAGACATGTTAACTAATTGCCCTACCACAATCATTTCAGGCAGCAAGATGTACATATGATTCAACATCCATGGATCATGATGTTAGTGTTGGGTAAGTCAGATCTGAGGTTGCTGGTAAATTCTTTTAGTCCATTTCTTTCTGTACTATGTTCTGTGTACTGTAATATAACATCCTTGCATCTTTTTGAGTTTCAGAAATATTGGGACATCATCATCATGTATCAGGTCCTTTGCAGAATGTCGCATTCACCACTGTCTGTCTGAAAGAAACTCGGTCTCTCGCCAGCTCTCCTGCCTTGTGTACTTTTATATTCAAGGAGTCACTTGTAATCATGTGCCCATCTACGTATTGGTTGGCCCCTGCCCCTCCTTCCTGGTAACATGCTTTCTGCTGTTATTTTTTCCAACCTGCCATGGTGCTTGATATGACCAAACTATTTGAGCTTCTGAGGCAAGATGCTATTTATTAGCCCATATTCCTTGATGTTTAAATCTTTTAAAAGGTCAGTATTTCTTCTTTTCTTTATCCATGGTATTCTGAGAATTTATCTATAGAAATTCAGCTCAAAAGCACCTATTTTCTTTTTTAAGAACTGGGAGATGGTTCACAACTTACATTGGTATGTTGCTACAGGATAAGTTGAAAAAACAGTTGGGACACAACTGTTTGGATGCCAGCTGTAGTTTTCTTCTGACTTTTGTTTCTGCTAGATGTTCTGGTACCTCCCCATTGCATCACTTTTTCCAGACTGTAAGATCTATTCGTCCTCTGCATTATTTTTATGCTCCTAAAGGGCCCACACCATGTCTGTCCTCCCCAAATGGTGCATAACTGGTCAGATTGCCACTTTCTGAACACACTGGTACACTCTTGAGAGGCGGTCTAAAAGATGTTCACTACTCAAAATGTCCAAAGGAATGAGTGTGTCACTCTGTAGAAAGCATACTACTGTAAAGATGCAGTGACCACCTCCACCTTCATTCTCAAACTTAGTGTTGTGCCAGCCTTTCTTGCTTAAAACATTTAATCAACTTTTGCTTGAAATACAAATATGCGAATGAATACTAATAAATTTATTGCAACAACAACAAAAACAAAACAAAAACTGTTAGTTGCCCACACCTTTGCAATTATGTTTTTTACATTTTGATTCTGAGATGAACAATGTTACTGATTATTTTTAACTCTCATCAGACCAACTGGAAAGGATGAGATGTGCAATTTCTACATCATGTTCTACACTGATCAATCAGTTGAGAACCCATCTGGAAACTGTTGGGGTGATACCAAACCTGAACTCACTGGCGACAATTTTCCCTCTGATGTTAGTGTGCCCTTGCCACCAAATCCTCAGTTGGAGGAGCATGCAAAAGGCACTCACCATCATGCATCATCATCATCAGATGCAGTTAAACCGGAGCCTGAGAGTCTAAACACAACTTGGACAATGGATCTCCTTATGAAGGGTGCACAGCCAAATGAAGTAAATTACTTATTTAGTAGATCAGTATTTTGCTTGTCAGATTGTATATATGATGCTAAATGCTAAATTAGTTATCTGAGAGGAGCAAGACTTGCAAGAATCATCTGATAAATGAATCTGCAACGATGACCAGACATTGAGAACAATAGGTAAAAGGGAGTGCAGCCAGACGAGCAGGAAGCCAAAGAAAAAATAATAAATGAGCACACAGAACTGGTGTCAACAGCCACTACACCTTTTAGAATTTGCTGAGTAGAGGTATCAAGTGCTTACAGACTGGTTCGATGTGCAATGAAGATGATCTGACTGCTAAATAAGTTTAGCAGAATCTGGCTTTATCTTTAAAAATTAAAAAACATTAGACATTTGGAAAAAGTCTTAGTTTACTGTATAACTAGCTAATTTGATACAGAACAATTCAAAATAATTACATAGTTGTATTATAACTTTTAATTGCTTTATAACTTGCTCCTTGATATGTTTCAGATTGTGTACATTTTTTTTTCAAGTCTTTTTTCTCTATATAGCAAATACATTTAATTAAGTCTTTCAGTTTCATGTAGTCATTATTTAAATTTTAAACCCGAAAAAAGTTCTTTAAGTAACAGTCATTATTTCTTGATTTAAAAAAATGTATGGAGTAAACAAACAATATATGATATTTTGTTTAGTGTTGATAGAGTTGAAACTGTTTTTGCTTATCGTAATGAAAAGTTTTCACCCAGATGAGAAAAAGAACTGGTCAGACTATCACGGTCACTGATGACAAAATGAGCCTTGCTGCTAAAAAGTCTTAATCAGCATAATGACCCCAACAGCCAATTATACAGTTACAAACAAGAAGACACAAAACCACTTGTCTCTAAGATGAGGTCTATCACTAAAATATCTATAGCACATCTGAACAGTAGAAACTCTAGAGTACATATGTATTTGCAGGAAGGAGATACTGGGCAGGAAGGGACATGGGATGATTGGACATGTAGATAGATGACATAGTATGGAAAGGCTTGTGACTCAGAAATGTTAGATACTTTTTTTTTGATCAGTTGTGTGATATAGAATTGAAACTTGAGACATTTTCAGTAATAGGGAGTTGTGATACTAAACCACCAGGCATATTTTTTTCATTCTTAACGATATTTATAATCTAAAAAAGAGGTTATTTTGAATCTAATCTAGTTATTTTAAAGTAACAGACTTTTAAAATTTAAGAAAGCTTTTTTTTAGAATTTTGATAAGAGATTATTTGCACAATAAGATTAAGCTAGTAAATTCCCACATCTGACAAGATTTAAATTAATTATATTATTTTTACTGTATTCCCACACCTGACAAGATTTAAATAATTTATATGATTTTTCAGCCGGATTCATATCTGTGCGCAGCCTACAAAGTTACTGGTGACGAGGCCTATATTTGTAAGTATTTAAAATAATTTATGAAATAATTATACCAGAAATAGGATTATATGCATATTGATGAGAATTAGTTTTAAATAAATTGAAGTAAAGGACCCTTTTCCCTGCCTTCAGGCGTATTGGGCATATAGGGCTAGACCAAAATTGTTTGACCATTCGTCACTCGATGGGTGATGTGGCCAGCATCATGCCATTGATGAGAATTGGCTAAAGCAGTATTTTTTTAGCCGGTGGGCTGTGACCCACTGGTGTGCCACCATGAAGTCCAGGTGGGCTGCAGAAATGATCAACCTTATCGAGTAACGGGTTAGGTTGGGTAGTTTTTCTTTTCCAGGATTGCAGTCTGTTGGAGTAACATCTTAAACTCAGGAATAAACAGAATGTCACATTAGCCGAAAATTGTAACCATGTGACATTGGCTTTGATGAATAAACGGCTAATTACATTTGTTTTTCTTACTGTATCTGGTTACCTGTAAGGTAAGCTGCGATACAATTTTTTCCTGTTCTGGGGTAATCATGGGTGTAAAAAGGTTGAGCAACACTGAGTTAGATGCAGTTGAACCATATAGATCCTGTAACCATGATCAGACTGCAACAAGAGCAAGTTACAAGGGTGACCAGAAAGTTAACGAAAAATAATAAACCAATGCAGAACTTGGGTCATCAGTCGCTACATGTTGAGAGATACTAAGTAGCAAATTGGAGCACTAATGACTTCACTGTGTAATGTGGAGGACCTGTCAGTTAACTAAGACAAATGATGATCTCCTTAACTCTTTGAGTCCCAAGGAACGCGTCATACGTTCATAGATTCCTACCTAGAAGCCCAATGAACGCAAGATGCGCCGATTTTACATCTTTCTTGATCACCCCTTGGGCCTGTGATGCTAAACCCCCTGGGACTCAAAGAGTTAAAGATGTCTTCATCATCTTAGCATCCACCAGATGTAAAGTGTAAACTCCATGGAAGCTTCTGGTTTTTTATCCACTTCTAGATTTTGGTCTTGTTCCAGAACTTGAGTTTTTGCATGCATATCTGTTTTACAGATTTGGCTTATGTATATGCAGACTGTTGGTTTGTTATTATTGCCTCTCAGGAAGATACACTCCGACTTCAAAGGAAATGCCCCAGTTAGTCAATTTTTACAACATGCTTGTGGTAGGGAGAGGGAAAGGGAGGTGTTGGGGTGGGAATCCGCACTCTAGTTTTTAGAGAGGTAAACAATCATAGATAATGACTTATCACTATGCAAAATATGGAGCCATGGACCTGATCTGCTTGGTTGCATCAGCCTGAAATTGATACCAGGAATGTCCTCAGAAGTAAACAAGGTCAACATGATATTGACAGCATTGACTCATTAAGCCTGGGGGTTCATAGCGTCAGCCAATGTAAAATCTTTAGTGCAGGACAGCCTAGCATATGACACCACAACATCTAGCATGAAAATGGAGGTGGAGGCAGTAACTGCAGCTCTCCAGTGGCTAGAGAACAAGATGCATACACATGTCATAATTGTTACAGACTCTGAAAGCATGCTTAGAAAGGTGAAGACAGGGATGCTTTGCGCAGAGTGACAAGCTTCATTGGAAAGGTCACTGGTAGTGAGCATACTTTGGATCTTCTCTCCAGGCTATGCCAGCGTAGTGGGTAATGAACAGGCAGACAGATTGGCTGGATCTGCACCACTGGGTGGTGAATTGATACAAGACAAGGCAGATGTGGTCAAGCCCTTTGGAAACAAGCAACGGAATTAGTAGAGAAAGAAGATTTTTTTGGCCTGGAGAGAATGAGGCACCTGGGTGTTACCAGCGGGTCTGGCCTACTCACTACACTCATAGGAAAGGCAAGACGGACATATAACCAGATTGTGACCAGTACCATCAACATTGGAACTCTGCGCTGGCTGCTGAATATGAGGATGGAGCACACATGGGGATGCCCCAAGTGCTGTGATGTCAATTCTGGACTCAACTCAACTCATTAAGTCTGAGTGACATTCAACCCCATCGGGACCAGTCAGCGAGCGATAAACACCTGGTTACACAAAGTGCCTCCAATCAGATGAAAAGGAAAAGGGCCCAGGTGCAAGTCCTATAAACCCTGTTGAACCGTTAGGTTACATTAGGACCCCCAACGACAGCCAGGGTAAGGCTTTAAAATAAAACAAAATAATACATCCTATATTGGGGTGTAGTTCTAATCCAATTAATCTGCTAAGCATGCATCTAGTTGATGCACATCCGGGTGTGGAAAATCTTTTACTGTTTTCATACTAACTTACTATGCTTACTGTTATCTTATGTGCCTCAGACTTTCCCCAGAAATTGACAATTTTTGTGTTGTATTAACTGCAGTATTTGGAATTTCAGATAAATTTGAGGCTCTGGCAGATGCTTCTACTGTGCATCATATTCTGGTGTATGGTTGCGATGGAGAAGCATATTCTGATAAACCTGTGTGGTGAGAGTGATTTATATTTTGTTTATTATAAGTCTGCATTTGTGGCTTAGGAGATATGAACATAGGTTTCCTATTTGAACCTGCCAGGTTTGATTCACCTGGAGTTGATTTAGCAGCAGCTCGCTTTGTGTTGATTTCGACAAGGTATAAGCAATATTCATTCCAAAGGCAGTGACAGACTAAGGAATGTAAAAAGAAAAAAAAAATTGCCTAGTAAAACCAAAAACGACCAGTAAACTCTGATATTAGTTTGCGACTTTTTGAAGAGAATTTGTAGTTAACTTATATTTTTCCCCCAAATTATACCCATATATATGTGTATAGGTGCATTTATGTGGTTGGCACCTTTCCATCTTTCCAGTGGCACCTTTCCGTCTTTCCGGATGATAGTATTGCGCTATGAGGACGCATGAGACTCACAGTCCATGGCGATGGCGAGCGTGACTAGCAAGACCCGCCCATGTCAAGAAAAGTCTTACACAATGATAGCATGGGATTTCAGGACCATTGTTGTCAACATTTGTGTTTAATCCATTTCTTTTCAGACGCTCAGCTCTCATCCTTTCTGCATTCATTTCCTCCTTTAGTCTTATTCCCTTCCTGATATGCCCTTTCCACACAACACGGTCCATGGCATTTGGTTCCCATGAGTCCACCTCAATACCTGTATCATTCGTGTCCCACTTGCACACATCTTTATACCGTAGTAGAGGTCGACCTTGACATCTTCTTCCTGTCTTTAATTCACCATAAAGGATGTCCTTAGGAACTTAGCCATCCTCCATTCACCAGGTGTGACCCAGCCACTTGAGCCTTCGTAGACTGAGCTTGGAAAAGACTGTTGTATTACCTGCTCTTTCCAGTACCTCAGTGTTTGTGATTTTGTCCTGCCACTTATTGCCAAGTATTCTTCTTAGGCATCGCATGTGAAAGCTATTTAACCATCTTTCTTTGTGCAAATAGGTTGACCAAGTTTCACTGTCATAGAGCAGAGTGCTGAGAACACAAGTCTGACAGACAATTGTTTTTTGTTTTAATTGTGAGCTTTCTGTTCTCCCAAACTCTCTTTGTTAATCTGCTCATTGTTATTGCTGCCTTACCTATCCTGATGTTGATTTCTTGGTCCAGCGATAGTTTACTATTCACTGTGGAACCCAGATAAATAAAATGGTCTACTGGTTCAAGCTCTTCACTGTCAATGTAGACTGTAGGTCTGTCATTAACACCTTGCACCATAACCTTTGTCTTCTTTTTTGCTGATTGTTAGTCCAAATTCACAGCATGCATCAGCAAAGGCAGATAGTAAACATTGGAGCTCCTCCTCTGAGTGGGTGGTTATTGCAGCATCATCTGCAAACAGCAGCTCTCTGATAAGTACCTTTCTTATCCTGGTTTTGGCAACTGTCATGTAGTTGGTTTATGTGATCCTGCAGCTGATTACTTTCAATATGGAATATGATTGTCGGCAAAAAGCAACTCATTGAAGTCCTCATGTTTACAGTCTAGAATACAATCTGGAAATAGAGTATACTGGGCCATTCAACATCTGCTAAAGTCAAAATCTCTGTCCCGCAACACCAAGATCAAAATATATAAAACTTTGATAAGACCAATCATTTTATATGGCTCTGAAACTTGGAGCACTATTAAAAGAGATGAAGCCTCATTGCAAACTTTCAGAAACGAAGTATTACAATGAATCTTTCGACCCATCAGAGATGCAAATAGTGGGAAATGGAAAGTGAGATGCAACAACGAAATTCATAATCAGTTTAAATCATCATTGATCACTGGCATTTTGAGATCTAATAGACTGAAATGGCTTGGGCATATTGAGTGAATGTCAGATGACAGAGAGGTTAAAACTGTATACACAAGGGAGCTGAATGGTTGTAGACCATGAGGCAGACCAAGAAGATGATGCAGAGATAACGTCTAGGCAGACCTGCAAACACCTGGTATCACCGACTGGAAAGAGAGGGCCAACCAGAGAGATGAATGGAGGTCACTGATATCTGCAGCAATGAACCTCAAGGGCTTGGAACACTGAAGAAGAAGAATCATTTGCTCGATGTGCCTCTGGCATTACAATCAGGTCCTTTACTGATTTTTTTCTTAAAGAATTCTAATGGATACTGCAAGTACATTTAATAAACTTCCAAAAGACAGCTGCCGACTTTGATGTGCAGTAGTGTTCTTTCAATAAAACATCAAGCAGAAAATAATGTACATGTGTAAACTTGCCCCACTGATATTGAGTTTGAATGTCTTCAGGCGATGTCCTGCCATGTGCAAGAGCTACAAGTCAACCATTCTGTTTGCTTGGGCCAAGAATGCTCCACCAACAGTATTGCCCAAAGGTCAGTCAATATACATATCCATTATTGCGACAATAGTTGTTGGGTCTGTGTTGCATGTCCGCTCTCCTATTTCCAGAAAGCAAAGAGTTATTAGTTTCTACCGCCACTATTATTGTTCTAGAGACTTTCTATAAATGTAAATAGCCATAAAAGTGGTCACTGTTGCACAGTGGTTAGGCTATTCACCACATACTCTGTATGTAGATTGTGGTTCCATCCTTTTATTTGCAAGTACGTGTGCTAAGGAGATTCCTGGAAGTCATTGCTGGAGCAGTACAGTTTTGTACATTGTTATTCAGCAGTTTTGGCAGTCAAAAAGCTGCTCTGGTATGTGAGACCAAGCCATATTAGGGTCAGTACCTTTTTTTTTCCATTATGGATTAACCATGTTCAATATAATGATACAAGTTGTAAAGGTAAAGGTAAAGTTGGGAGATGTGAACCAGTCCTTTTGCACACGGTTATAAACCATAAGTGCTCTGCCACCAGTACGGACAGCTGATAAGAAACTGTCTGCCTTTGTTGCCATCCACATGCAACTCCTTAGCTACAGGGACAAACCTCTATTTATCCCAGAGTGTTAACTCTGGTACCCATTAACTAGAGGCTGGCTGAACCCTGGGAACCGCCCTGTTTCGAACACCGGCCGTGGGCTGCAGCCAGTCGCAGCTGGATTTAAAAATGAGTCATCTATTGACTGTGCTAACGCAGCCCCCAGGTCCAGACTTTTTATTATAGATCAGACAAGATTGTCACAAATCAGAGGTTTTGATTAGGGTGTTCGGTGGGGTTTCTTCCTCATTGCTCATACATGAATTTTGATAATCTACCACTATATATCGACTGTAATACCTGCTATCTGGTGTCTAAGGGTTATGATCTTGAGGACAAATCCTTAGAAGAGTACACAACTGCATTGTCTAGACCAGTTAAATTGACCCTCTTGCTTTTAATTATCCTTTTAAACACCGACCTAAAAGCAGCTAGATATTGTTTGCTAGCTTGCAGCTTTTTAACATTGCCTGAATAAAGATATTTTTTAATATGGCTGTCTTTGAATACATTAGAATGTGAATGTTTTTTTGTTTTTTTGGTTCACTTCCAAAAGACAAGATTTTTTTTTTCCTTGACAGATTGTTAAAGTTGACATGTTTGTTTGTGTCTCTGCAGGCCTACTTGATGGCCTTCTTCATAGTTTGGTTTTTCCTTATTCATTGTTTATGTAAAAAGTCAAAGCACTGTGTAGATTGTTGGTGTGTGCTGACTGTGAGTGTGCCACTCATTGGAAGAACTTATGTGTACCTACAGCTCAGGTTGAGTTGAGGAGGACCAATAATAGCAAGAAAAAATGTATTGCATCGGCTGCTAACTAAACAGTGACAGCTAGCTTGAAACTCAGAATAGAGATTGACATAAGTTGCTAAATGCATGCTCTGCACATATGGAGAGTCACAACATAGTAAAGTTATTTCCTTGCAACAGTTATAATTTTATCCTATAATTTTATCCTCTTTCTTCTTATTCACTGGCTGTAAACTCCAGCAGAAAGTCAAGGTTGTATATCCACTTCTTGACTTTGTTGTTGTTTCAGTACTTGAGTTTGGCGTATCCATTTTACAGATCCAGCTTATTAGTATGCAAACTGTTGGTTCCTTGCCTCTCTAGATGCACTCTGACTTCAAAGGAAATTTTGACCATATCAACATAGGCAAAAACCACCCCACCCATGGATTCAGCACTTTTGAATCTCTGATGTTTTCCATTAACATATTATATAAGTTTCATTCTGCCTAGACAGGCAACATTTTATTTTCTAATAGGTTCATACTTTATTATGGATCAAACAAGATCTTGACTAACCAGAGGCAGATGTTATGACATCTGAGCCATCACTGATATATATGTGCCATCATTCATATATATGTGTTAAGTGTGTAATTTATTAACATCATTACTTTACATTTTCAGATGTTGGCTTGAGAATAGGTCAGAGGTCATCTATTAAAACAATTGTTTTGCAAGTGCACTATGGGAAATCTTTCCCTGGTGAGTTTGATTTGTCTTTGAATTCATCTTTATCTAATCACTATCATTATTTGTGTAGAATATCAGGTTGGGGCAGTTAATGCTTAGCATTTTTTTTTTCTGCCCTGGCATGGGGCTTGTGTATGAATCTCTCCAGTTTACTATTTCTTCTTCTTCTGCATTTACCCTTAAAATGGCTTTTGGCTTGTTGTAGTTTACAGCTAAGCTGTGATAACCCTTCTGCTCAGCCCAGCACATCAAATTTCAGAATATCAGTTAGTCTTTTTAATGACATGCTCATTGTATTCTTTGTAGCAGGGGGTTTAAATATAACAGTGCAGGGCAGAAGTATGAAACAAGCATGTGAGTTTAAATTTCTAGGAACGACATTCACCAAAAATGGTTTTGTGGGTGTGGAATTTTTTTCTGATACAATAAAACAAACCAAGCATTGGAACAACTAGACTGACCCCCCCCCCCCCCCCCCCCACCTTTCTCTCCCCCCCCCCCCAGCCCCCTTTTTCCTTTGCCCCCTTACAGCATAAGGCAGTCTCTGTCAGCACAAAAGATACATCTCATACAAAGCATAGTCATTCCCACCCAATATATCAGTGCCAAACATGGTCACTCTAAAAAAACCAGAAAAAAAACTTGTAACCAAGGAAATGAGATGTCTGAGAAAAACCATAGAAGTGACCAGAAGAGAGATTAAATCAGGAACAAAGTCATAAGTCCGGTTCGGCATGGAACAAATTCTAAGTTAATGCAAAGACATCAAATAAGTTAGTTTGTACATTTAGAGGGAATGCCTTGTGGCGTGCCCTACCATACAGTTCATACACCAAGAAAGGGTAGCAACATAGAACAAGAGGTGGATCAAATAAGATATCTGAGAAAGGGGGTCCAAGTGACAAGAAGGAACAAAGTTTGCTGACAGACAATACATCATGATCTTGAAACCTAGGCCTTACAAACTCGAACCGATCGGTCACAGTTACTATTGTTTGGACATGTGTGCATATTGGGAGATAATCAGCATCATAACAGGCATGAGAGGCCAAGAACCAGGGAACCAGACCACCAGGACGACCCAGGGTTCACTGGGAAGACAACATCTGACAGTCCCTAACTGACAGAGGATTGGAATGGAATAAAACCAAAAGAAAACTGCAGATAATGAAGTCTGGTGATCTTTCTGGCAAACCTCTACACCCCAGGTAAAAGAGGACCAACTAAGTAAGTAAGTAACGAATAAACCCACTGCTCCTTAATAATAAATCAGGTGCCTTCTCCACAATAAATGTTGGTTGCAGTGGATCCAGAACACTGTTTCTTGTTTTGGTTGTACACTCTCTCAGATTATTGTTTGCTTATCTCTTGATGTTGTCCTCCCACTTGTATTGTTATCTATCTCTTGCTTTCTTACCATCTACATTTCCTTCCAGTTTGATTTATAAAGTATAGCTATGTCTTTTAATGTGGCCGAAATATTGCTACAGTCTCCTTTTTTTATTTATTTCAGTAAATCTCTTTACATTCCAGTCTCTTTAGAACCTGTATACTTGTTCTTTTTTAAGTTAAATAAAAACCTGTTATTGCAAACTTGCTCAAGACGAACAGTCAGCTAACATGAACAAAATATTAGTATCCATTTTTAAGGCTCAGTCCACCTCATAGCCTTAGTAGTTGAAAATAAAATAGTTTTGAATAAAATAATGTGTGTTTCTTTAGAAACATGATTATTTATTGTACACTTGTATGATTTTTTTTTTTTTTACTAGTTGTCTCTCTTCCCCTACCTCCTCCTCCTCTCTGTCTGCACCACCTTCCTTCTGCCTGCCTGTCTGTCTTCCTCTCTGTGTGCCTGAGTTTGTATGTTTTTCTCTGGAAACATGGTTATTTACCAAATTTTTGTATATTTTCTGTCTTTCTGAATATGTATTAATACATTTTTCAAATTTCACACTGTAGTTTATATAATGTGTTGTATAATTCATTTAACAGAAGGAGCCCCCCCTGACAATTCTGGAATTAGAGCATATATCACAAAGAAAAAGTGAGTTAGTGTACTTTTATATGTTACAGCCTGCAGGACTCATGCATCTGTGTATCCTGCGGGGCTTATGTATCTGCATATCCTTCAGGGTTCATGTATGTGTATCCTGCAGGGTTTGTGCATCTGTGTATCCTGCGGGAGCTCATGCATCTGTGTACTCTGTGGGATTTATATACCAATGTGTCTCCTGCAGGACTCATGTATCTGTATATCCTCCAGGGTTCATGTATATCTGTGTATCCTGCAGGGGATCACGCATCTGTGTACCCTGTAGCATTTTATTTATGTGTGTATATTTTATGTATTTATGTATTCATGGATAACATCAGATGGAAGATGCATTACTGAGATAAGAAACACAATAGGACAATCAAAAACTGCATTTTATCAAATAAAGAACGTCTTATGCAATATATCTTTGTCATTGAGAGTTAGAAAAAGAATTCTTGCTTGCTACATACGTCTAATTTTAACATATGGCTGGAATCGTGGACAATCGGTAGGCAGGCCAATTAATTTCTTGAGGCCTCAGAGATGTGGTTTTACAGAAGAATGCTAAAAATACCTTGGACAGCCAAAAAGAGCAACCAAGAGGTTTTGAAAGAGGCAGGAGCCCGAAAACAAATTATCACAGAATCAGAAGAAGACAGTCATCATTTTTCGGTTATGTTATAAGAAGAGGGAAAATCGAACTTGTTGTGACCACTGGAAAGATCTGTGGAAGGAGGGATAGAGAAAGACAACGAGAAAAGATTCTTGACAGTCTTGTTGCATTTCATGGAGGTGTGTCAGCACACGAACTGATACATGCTGCAGGCGATCGCAGATTGTGGAGAGGCATGCTCCCCCACGCCAGTCGGCAAGGCACCTGATGATGATGTGTGTCTCTTGCAGGGTTCATGTATCCAGCTGTCTTCTCTGTCTCTCTAACTACCTTCAGTGAGGAAATCAGAAAATCAGTATCCATGGCTCATGTATCTGTTTGTGTCAGAGCTTTCCAAACTATATTGCAAAACAATTAGTGTGTCGGCTGCACTGTGAAGTCTCATCATGTGAATGTGGTCTCTTTGTTCCTGTCTTTTCTAAGGAACTAATTTAACCATGCCCCTAATGGAATAATTATGTGCAGGTCATAATACGTTTTCATCATCTTATCAGGCATTGTGTCTGTTTGTTAATTGTCTTATTCTGTTCTTACAGGCAGCCATATGTAGCAGGAATATATTTTCTTGGGTCAGGATTCTTTTCCATTCCACCAGGACAAAAATGTAAGAATTGTTTGCCTAGATACTGGTTTTACTATTCTAATAAGTGTTTTTTTATTTTATTTTCTCAAGATAACCTTTGTCATTGCATTGAAGGTTAGAAAAGGAATTCTTGCTTGCTACATACACCCAGTTTTAACATATGGCTGTGAATCGTGGACAGTCGGTAAGAAGGCCAAACAATTTCTTGAGGCCTCAGAGATGTGGTTTTACAGAAGAATGCTTAAAATACCTTGGACAGCCAAAAAAAGAGCAACCAAGAGGTTTTGAAGACAACTTATCACAGACATCAGAAGGAGACAGTCATCATTTTTCAGCCATGTTATGAGAAGAGGGAAAATGGAACATGTTGTGACCACTAGAAAGATCTTTGGAAGGAGTGTTAAGGAAAGACAACGAGTAGATTCTTGAAAGTCTTATTGCACGGCATTTAAATCTTATTCTGGATGACATTCTAACAAGGCAGATTCTAGATACCCTGTTCAACCTCGAAATAAATATTAATTAGGGTCCTGTAATGGCTATAGGGTCTTGAATAACTATAGTTACTAATAATAGCAGTTAGAGGGGTTTTTCTGTGAAAAATGCCTTTATTAATAGAAAATATGACATCCTAATTTTCCTGTTAGTCAGTGTTAACCTGCAGCCACTCATAGGGTCAGAAATTAGTTATCATAAGAGAATTTTTTAAGACTCACAGAGATGAGACCCAGTTATTCTCTGCTACCTCCATGTTTACTGATGACTTCCCATATTCCTAATGGAATTTATTACTGTTTTGCTTGATAAGTGGTTGTGTGTGTGTGCGTGCGTGCATGCGTCCGTGCGGGCGGGTGGGTGGATTTGTTCAAGGATTTTTTTGAGAATTCTCTAGTTATGTGTTATTTATATTTTTTCCTAGATTACCGGGTTTACTCTTTCAGACCCTTGAATTTTGAGAGACTTAGCTCAGATTAATTTTTCTTTACAAAGATTACAAAATGGCAGAGGGGGGTGGTGTAAAAAACAAAAAGGAAATTGAGAATGTAATATATTTCTTTTCCCTACAAAATTATATATTTTTTGTAAAGAGGAATGAATATACATTTTGAATCTGATGATATGTTTTTATTTAACATTGTTTCAGTTGGTAGGAAAAAGGAATTCAGCAGGTGTTGTTTTACAAAGACAAAATTGTACTAAACAGATCTTCACTTACCATGGTTTTGTAGCCACAAGAGCAGTGAATGTCTAAATTTGAGAATAACATTAAAGTTTGTTCAGTTTCTTAACAAATTCAAAAGTTATGATACATTTCTGGGTTAGTTTATCACTCAGAGTCTCTAGGACAGATTAGCTGGATCTGCACCACTGGGTGGTGAATTGATGCATGACAGGGCAGATGAGGTCAAAGCCCTTTGGGAACAAGCAGCTGGATCAGTAAAGAAACAAGATTATTATTGCCTGGAGAGAACGAGGCACCTGAATGTAACCAGTGTCTGGCCTGCTCACTACACTCAGAGGAAGGGCATGACAGACATATAACCAGATTGTGGCCAGTACCATCAGTATTAGGACTCTGCGCTGGGTGCTGAAGATAAGGACGGAACATGCATGGTAATGCCCCAAGAGCTGTGATGTTAATTCTTGACTCAGCTCAACTAAACTCAGAGTCTAGGTTCTCACAGAGTACTTAACAAAATTTTAAAGAAAAAATTGCAGAAAATTGGACCCATACACACAAAATATTAACTATGTGAAATTATACGGACTGTAGCTGCAATAATTTAAATCAGCTTAGCCATAGTATGGTACTGTTTGAAACAGTTCTTTGGATGCAGATACGGGTAACTATCACATACTTCGCAAATGAAAGGGGTCCCTCATCACAACTAACAGCTGCCTGCTCAGCTGCCGCTAGTGTAAATTCACCATCTGAATAACTTTCTGAAAAGTTTAAGTTTTCATTATTACCGTCAGAATTAAAAAAACGGCTGCTGAAACAATTTAAAAGCTTCAACCACAGAAAGCCACATTTGTCGGTCTATGCTTGTGTTTGGAACATTGCTATCCACTGCGAGTCAAAGACAAAATTTGAAGATTCAGTGTCTGAAAATAACACTAGCAATGAATTGAATCAATTAACACCTGAATGTGCAAAGAAAGACTGTGAACAAAATAAAAACATTAGAGTAACCTTTGCTAAATATGGAGCCGTATGCGAATCAGTATGTACGGGACACACAGTCGACACAGACTGTATGGTTTGGCCAATTCAGAACTTCACAGTCAACACACACAGTATTGCTTGGGCCTCAGAGAGTTAAAAGGGGGAAAAAACTTTGGTCAAAAATTATCTTGTATACAATTTAAGTTCAGAGTTGCAACCTAGATTTATCATCCTAGTTTTGCCCAATTGTCTAACAGGGTAAACTCCAGAGACACCATTCGATCGTCTAAGAAGTTATAATTAGGTCCTCGGAATAGCTACATCAAATACTACCTGGATTGCCCTGCTGTCCTTTGCAGGTATGGATTGCTGAAATTTCAGCTCAAGAAGAAGTTGTACATTTATCTGAGCCACTGTAGCCATAATGCATGTACGTGTGAAATGGGAGCTTTAATTGCTTGGCGGCTACACGTTTGCTTGCCAGCCTGAAGGTTTATGGTTCAAATCCACATTCAGCCAGATTTTTTTCTTTAAAACTGACTCCAAGGTGGATCTGTGAAGTATCGATTTCCTGTGAAGTAAAAGTGGTGAATGCACTGTTGACCACATCAGCAATCGAGTACATATGGGCCTATAAGGATACAGGTCTAGAAGTATATTCTCCATGCACTGAAGGTGTGATCATGTTTCTTCACTTTAACTTACTTTAAACATGAAATGTGTTTGTGCTCTCTTTTCTGTCCAGCTTATCCAGTGGATGTCAGCTGTCGTTTCAGTATGGGGCAGAGCATTTTTCCCTTTGCTTACAGAACTCATGCACATGGCTTAGGTGGGTAGTTTCTACATTCTCAATTATGTAATTTGTCATTTAAACTCCTCTAACAAATAATGGAGAAGTTTAACTCTTTGAGTCCCGAGAAACGCATCATACAGTCATAGATTCCTACCTAGAGGCCCAATGAACGCACGATACGCCGATTTTACGTCTCTTTTGACTACCCCATGGGCCTGTGATGCTAAACCCCCTGGGACTCAAAGAGTTAAATAACAAGGTGTTCTTTTCAACATTATATGATATTATTTATTTACCAGCACTTTTTACTGTTATGTGTTTCATCAAATGGTATTCTATGCTTTTAACTCTTTGAGGCCCAAGGGTTAGTCAAGAGAGATGTAAAATTGGCGCATCTTGCGTTCATTGGGCCTCTAGGCGGGAACCTATGAATGTATAATGTGTTCCTTGCAGCTCAAAGAGTTAATCGCTTGTATTTGTCTATATTTTGGTGATGTTGTTGCCTTGTATCTTCTTCTTCTTCTTTTTTTGCTTTTTCTGCCCATATCACCCTCCTCCTTTCATCTCTGTGATTGACCTTTTCTTGCAAGAGGTAATGTACAGGTGACTCCACATGTGGGAATGCCTGTACATTACCTCTCTACCCTCTTCTTGACCTGCCTTGTGGTCTTCTCCCATTCAACTGTTTGTGAATGCAATTATCTTGTACTTCTTTTAACATGTTTCCTAATTTTTTTTTTTTCATTTCGATGATATGTAGTTACTTTGATACTCATTCTAGCTCTTTTACTGTTAGTATTTTTCTTACAGTGCCCTTATAATTAATATAAGGATTCAATTTTATGAAGCTGCTCAAAATTATTTAAACAAGGGGTTATTTTAAAGTCCTGTGTTTAGTTGTTTCATTCTTGTATTGATTTATGCTGATGAAGGCTTTGTAGCAGCAATATTCATTTTGTTGTATTTTATTGGGAAGCTGACTAGTTCTGCTTCTCATGTGGGTTGATTTTTTTAATATTATTTGTTTATTAAATTATAGTCCAGTACATTTATTTAGTTCATCTAAGTTTCCCCAATTTGTTGCTTGGTCACAATGTTAGGTTCTTAACTTTTTTGCACTAGAAAACATTCCATACATTCATAGATTGTTCCATACTGTGCATACATTCCTTAACTGTTTATGACCTCCGCTGTGGCCACTTTATTATAATAAATGGCAGAAAGAAAATGGCTTGACATAATAGTTGTTTATGGACATAATGAGTCAGAGTAACGACTGTTTGAACGGGAGTAGAGCTAGTAGAAGAGTGTGGCTTCATGATTTTTAAAAAAAATGTTTCTGTTAACATTTCCCCTATCACTTGAAATTCACGTCTTATGTTGTAAATTTATTTTTAATGATTATCTGGAAAGTTGAGCTTTTTTGTACCATATACGTAATATTCTTTATATACATAATACCATAAATATAATACATTATGACCAGTCTTTGGAGAGAGAGATGCCCATATGGAAAAAAAAGGCTTATGTCCACTAGTGTTTGAATATGCTAGTTTCCACAAATACACCTAAAATAAAGGATAGCACACATGCTTTTGTGGGACAGCTAACATGCAGTGATGAAATAGGATGGTGAAAGGTAAAACTGTATTTTTAAAAAAAAATTAGATTTTCATGTTAAGCTGACAGCTGAATCATGTAGTATCTCTCTTATCACAGGCAAAGTCATAACTGGTTATCAGTACAATGGTAGTTACCATATGATTGGAAAGGGCAACCCACAATGGCCACAGGTATGTCATTATTTCTCTTTGTTTTTTAATTGCTGTTGTCAAGTTGATGATGCAGCAGAGTAGATGAAGTATTCATATCCAGAGACTGATTCAGCTAAACAAGTTCCAGTGGACCAAGAGGTGAAGAAAAGATGCTGGCATTGGATAAAAGACACGTTGATAAAACGTGAGAACAATATATGTAGAATGTCTTTGCACTTGAACCCACAGAGGCATAGAAATAAAGGAAGACCAAAAGATACATGGAGAAGGGAGCTAGAGAGTGAAGTTAAAAAGATAGGGAGGACATGATAAGAGCTGCTTGTGATAGCAAAGGATAGAATGACTAGGCAAGAGTTGGTTGAGGGCCTGTGCTCCATTTAGGGGCTAGAAAGGCAGGAAAAGAAGAAGATTCAGCTAAAAGTGAGAGAGGATCTGAACAATTTTCAAGGGGCAGGGGAAAAGACAGGGGAAATTTTAATCATGTTGCAGCGGGTGCCCCCAATATGGACACTCGTCTTTGGCTACTGAGAAAGGGGGAGTGGTGAATGTTTGTTTATGCCCAGAGTAAAATGATGTCCATTCATTTAATCATACTATTTTTGTTGTTGATCAGTTTAGTTAAGTTTTTATATTGTCAGTTATCTGGTTTTACTTTGAGTTCAGTCATAAGGTGCAGGATCTGTTATTACTTTTGGAGGATCTATCAATATTGTATATGTCATTGGTCTTGCTAATGAATAGCAATAACAGAACATCGCCATAATCCAAGAACAATACCGTTCAATGTATGTAATGTGCACCCAATTTATTCACACAGTGAAAATGAATGGACACCAATCTACATCCATCTAACCTTTCGAGAGAATGATGTTTTGAAACAGCAGTCCGTCATATTTTCTTTGCTACTGTGCCTGTTGTCAGGTTTAAAATATATTAGTATGAAAGTTAAATCAGTTGGTCAGCCACATAACACAGTGCTTTCAGTGCAGATACCAAGGCTGCTGATGTATTTTTGCCTGCATTTACCACTGTTTTGGCGGCATAGTGGAGCAGCTGGCCGAATGGTTAAGAACACTGAGCTCTCATGCAGGAGACAAAGATTCAAATCCTCCTTAAGATTATAGATTCTTTTCTGTCAGGGGCAGAAATATAATCCTAACTTGCATTTTCCCAAAGCGAAATCACTAGCCATGCGTCCCCAAATACACAGGCTCAGAGACCCCTTGCTTACACTGCAAAAGTGGTAAATACAGTCAGTAACTGGCATACTTGGAGGGGTAGGACAAGGGGTCTTGAGCCTGAGTATATAGAGCCACATGGCTGCTGCATTTGCTACAGACTGCAAATTAGGATTTTATTTTTTACCACCGATAGAACAAATCCATCACCTTACCAAACATTTGAGCCTGGGTCTCCCAGAGGGGGCCAGCCTTCTTAACCACCCAACCAGAGACTAGTATACACCAACATAATAAAACTTTTGACCATGCAGTGAGAATGTTGGCTAGCACACACTAAAACACACCTGTAGATAAAAGGGATCAAGAGAACACCACATAAACAAGGCTACATCATATCCAATGAAACAATGGTTACGGGGATCCTGAAGACAGAGTCGTGCCTGTCTTCAAAGTCACAGTACATTTGCGCAAGAGGCAAAGAACAACATACTGCACACAAATGGATATATATGCATAATTCAGGTCCTGACACAAAACCAAAGTACAAAACAACCAGGAATTTATGCTGGAGCTCACAGACGGTGAATGCAAACACACAACTAAAATAACCCTGCAAATAAAATGGCCTTTGAAACACACTTGTAAAGTCAAGGTCCCACTATTGCCATCTGTGCTACAGGAACTATCATTCTCCACGCGCATCAAAGCCAGCATTGCTCTCTGATTTACTCCTTGACTGATAGATTCATATGATTATTGATTGTCGAATCAGTTCATTTGTATATGATCATGGTTTATATCCTCTTGTATGTTCTCAGGCATTCTATCCGGTGAAGGACAAGATAGAGGTCAAGCCAGGAGACAGTTTGGTTAGTAGACACTCTTTTCATCAAATCAAAGCAATGTTTCCCTATTGTAAATTTGAACAAAGAAGACACAAACAATAGATTGCACAGTTTATTGCCTGAATACTTTGCTGTATCTCGTCAGATGCATACTATAATCACAATTAAACAGATGAAGCAAGTAAGTAAATCTTTATAACTGAAGTGCAAATTCAACAACACTCAAATTGCACTTGCATTTACCAGATCAACCACAATGTCAGAACCATGTCTTTCTGTTCACAAAGTTCAGGACAAAGGTAACAAATCATGGTGGCTTTAAGAAATCTTAGCGCTCCGCCATTAGATGAAATATGAAGAATTTGAAAAATGTCCATGGTTACATTGTGTCCAGAATTCAAAAAGTGGCGTGCTACTGCGGATAGTGGGTGGGTGGGGAGGCGTCTTCACGACCGGTCACCTGCGTAGTGTTTGTTAAATTATTGTTCCTGTTGTTGTTCTCTTTTTGATTTTTACTTTGCATGACTCTTTTCACCCATACCAGAATATGCTCAATGACTCATTTCTCAGGTGTCGATCAGTTTTGCCCACATAATCAGTTTCACAGCTGCATTTAATTTGGAAGATAAAATTTGATCTGACATACGTCAGCATTGATTCTTTCACTGAGAGCATTGGTAAGGGGGTTGTTTTAAACCTGACAATACGCACAGCAGCTTAGAAAGTTTGACGGACTGCTGTTTGGAGCCGGTCATTTAGACATTTTATAACATCATCCTCTCACAAGGTTAGATGCATATAGATTTGTTTTTTAGGGACTGATGTTTCTGTGGTAGCTGGTTTAGGGGGATGGCAGTGGTGCCTAACAAATCCAACTGGATATCCATTAGATAATAACGTTCAACAAAGTAAGTAAACAAGCCTTCTCCTCATTTTCAGGCAAACTAGGTGTATGATGCTGATGCATTTCTGTAACCCATTCATGACTCATGAGTGATAAACTCATGTACCACCAGTCGCCTTTACTTCTTAAAAACATGTTCAGATACCAATTGTATGCTTTCTGTTGCAGTAGGAGATCAGTCCCATCGTGAATACCCTAGCCTTGATGAGGATACAAATGCTTGACCACAGGGCTGATTGGCAAGCACCATTACTGTTAGATATTGGCACCTGGAGCCAAAATGGCAAATAGCCAGCTTTCATTTGTTTCCACTTAGGTTTTACAAAATGCTAAATCCCCATTTCTGTACTGGGCGTCCAAAGATTATGTCGTGTAGCTACTGAGTTGAGTGCTAGATGTGAGACTGTGAGCTGTAGATCTCATTGCACTGTATGTTTTTCCTGCTGTCTGTGGTGTGTTGCTGACTGCACTAAAATGGCATGTGATAAGCCGGTTCAGAGTGTATTTTTGCGGGTGCAGTGTAAGTTTTCATGATCGACCGTTTGCACCAGCTGGGAACAGCGGTTTGGGTGTGGGACTGTTAGTGTTGGCACGTCTAACAGCTGCCTTGTGCATTTTTTATTTTCCATGTGCAGGCCTCTAGAGTTTGCTGGGACTGGCAAGTTCTTCACTAGTTTTTAAATGGGACAGGGAAGGACATTTTGTGGGATTTCCACTGGCACAGGAATGAAGCAGTTGTGGGGGTGACCCGTCTGCAGTGATTTTGGGACCTCAACTAATGACTATTACACAATGGTAAAAGATATTGATGTTGACTGTTCATTTGTCTTTTGCCTTTTTTTTTCAGGCAGCAAGATGTACATATGACTCTACATCCATGACACAAACAGTTAATGTTGGGTAAGTTTTATCCAGTTTAGTACAGAAACTGGAGTTCTTCTTGTCCATGCTTCTTAACCCTCCCCCCCCCCCCCCCCCCCACCACCACCACCACCAAGTGTGAACAACTTGACATCACATGTAGGAGACAAACTTCCATCGAGATGATAATAGTCATTAGGGCAATTTCTTCTGAATGGTACAAGCCCGTCAACCTGTCGAGATCTACATTCTCCTGCCCACACCTTAATCATATATTGACCATTCCTTAAAACTTGCAGCTACTGTTCACTTTGTCCCTATGCTCAATGCCACTCCTAATTCACCTGCTTGATCTTCTGTATTATATATCGCCATCATTATCTTAATGAGATCCGCATCCAGCATATTTGTTATGATGATCTTGGCTAGCAGCAAGCTGCTCTACAGAAAGAAATTATGGTGTCCCCTTAATGGAGGTTGGCTGCAGTGCGATCAATTAGGGGCATATTATATGGTGAGGCCCCAATCTCTTTCTTGGGTCCCTACCTGAAGAGGACTGCAGGTGACACCTGACAGATGTAGCTGTTATGGGTGCCCTAATAATAATTTTCTTTGGAGGTTGAACAAGGTGTCTCGGATCTACCTTGCTGGTCTGCCATCCAGATTGAGATTTTTTAAATCTCAGTCAAATAGTAGGGTCAGTCAATCAATCTCTTCCACAGTGTTACTCATTTACCTCCATCTGAAAGCCATGAAAACGGTCAGTTTCTTAACTGCCAACCATGGGAATCTAACTCTCGTAAACCTAGTTTCACTGACCTTCAAGCCACAGTTCTGGATACAAGAAGAGGGGGGGGGGGGGTGGGGGGGGGGGGGGGGGGGGGGGGTTTGGGGAGGGGATCTAAATTTTTGTTATAAAACTGTCCAATGAACATATTGATCCCTGTGAGGTTTATGGGGCCCAGTTTAGGGGCAGAAGGGAAAAAAAAAAGAATAGAGTGACCCCTCTGAACATGCTTGTCTGAAAAGGTGGCCAAATGTGATGTGTTGGGCTGAAGGTCTACCTGTTAATCAGCAACACAACATGCCTACTACACTTTTAAGGGTGAATGCAGAAAAGAAAAAAAAAACAAAGAAGACATTGTTTCCTTTCACTTTTACTGTTTCTCTTTTACTGTTTAAACTTTTGTAATTTTGTTAATTTTCCAGGTCAACAGGGAACGATGAAATGTGCAACTTTTACATCATGTTCTACACAGACAGTTCTGTTACAGAACCTTCTGGAGAGTGTAATCGCAACGCGCTTAGATCATTGACAGGTGACAATTTCCCTGCGGATGTCAGTGAACCTTTGCCTCCAAATCCAGATTTGGAGGAAGCGGCTAAAGGACATCATCACAGTCACCATGGAGATAGTGACAATGAGACAGAACCCACACAGCCAGCAGATGTCAAGACACAGGATTTCTTGATGCAGGGTGCTAAGCCAGATAAGGTTAGGAGCATGTTTGTTATTTTCTTTTTTGTTTATAGGTACAGGATCAACTTCATTGCTATAGATTGTATTATTATGGTTAGATCTTTCTCTGCAGAGCAGTTGCTGATAAATGAGATAACACAAAAATAAGCAGGTGGGGAACTCTAGAGGCCATAGTAACATTATATAATCAACAGATGAACATGTATTGATTGGCACTCATAGCAGTACAGAGATAGAAAGACCCATTAGTCAATATAAAAATGGAAAGCTGGTTACCATGCCAGAAATTATTTTGCCAGCTCTAAATGACATCAGCGCTTTACTGCAGGAACAGGTGTACTTCGATGCATTTTGATCCCTTTACTTCCTAGTTCCGTCGCCAAACTTCTGAGCTGAGTGCATGGTGCGACACTCTGAGCTGTGGATATCATTTCCATTGCTTTTTGATATGTCTAATGTAGTTTACGTAATGAACTGCAGATTCAGGAAAATGGTGAGTGACCTGTTGCAAGAGAATTGGTGGAGCTTAATGCAATTAATTGCATGTGCAACCACTGATCTGTTGTAATTGCTGCTTCCATCAATGATGAACTGCATTTCTGGTGTCGGACTGTTTGTGTTGGCACTACTGATGGCTGACTTATGTATTTAATTTGTGTGATTGCTGTTGGCTTTCCTGAGACTGCAGTCTTTGTCAGTATTTTTTCCCCAAGAGACAGTGATGAACATTCTTGGTGGTTTTCGTTGGCACAGGAACAGAAACTGTGAGGTGACCCTTTTACTATAAAATTTGATTTAGGGTTACCTGATTACCCTCTGCTTCCTTTCTTCTGTGACTGCCCATCAATATATGACTATTTGTTTATTTTATATACCACTTGAGAGCAACTTCTCATCAATAAAGAATTTAATGTAGAGGCCAAACTCCATGACACTCAACAGGAGGTTCCTTACCAGCACTGGACTGCAGACTACACCAGGCTTGTGTATATTAACATCATCATGGTAGCAAGACCTTTCCAGAATTGTTGTTCTCATCACAGTTTACCTGAAAAAAACTCAGTCTCTTACAAGCTCTCCCACCTCATGCACTTTTCTACCCAAGGTGTTGCTTATATGCTATGCCCCTCTTCGTGCTTGTCAGCATTTGCTGCGGGAGATGTAGCATCTATGGGTATGCTAAGAGTGTTGTGATGTTGATTCTTAAATCAGTAAATTGACTTCTGCCCCTTTTTCCTGGAACCATGCCTTCTGCTATAATTATTTTGATCTGCTGTGGTGTTTGATGTGGCAAAATAAACATCAGTGAATACCATTAATAGGTGCCCCAAATATACTTCTGTGGAGGTTGAAGAGGGTATCTGGGATTTGCCTTGTTGTATACTATCCAGGTTGAGATTTTGTATTCTGAGGGAATCAGACATTGAGGTAGCAGGCAGGAGGGGAACAGATGGAGGGGAGGAAGCTCCAGTAATCATCTCCATGATTCTTCAGTACTATGCACTCACAAAAGACAGTCTGGCACTGAACCTACAACATTCAGAGTACAAGACAGTAAGTTTAACTAATTAACCACTGAGGATCTCAGGAGGACTTAACATCTTCACCACAGATGATCCAGGTTCATTGATGTGGTCAGTCTCTTGCTTGCTGCCTTTACTTCCAGAGGCAATTCTTGGTAACCATGTTAGACTGGGTTGGTCTTGGAACCCAGATAAATGTTTTTTTCAAGTCTTAAAGAGAGAGAGGCGCACACACACACACACATGCACACACACACATGCACACACACACACACACTCTCTCTCTCTCTGTCTCTCTCTCTCTCTGTCTCTCTCTCTATATATATATCTGTCTCAGCATTCTTAAAAAGTACTCTTGAAAATGTGTAATCAGGTGGCTACCAACTTAAAGAAAATTACACAGCGGTGTATGAAATTTCTTCTTCTGTGGTCATCCTTTACAGGGTGGTTTGCATGTTATGCTGTATTTTCCAGCTGGGCTGTGATATCCACAATTTTCAACCCAGCACATACATTTTCAGCACACTCCTGCTTAGTTTTCTTTTATGGTATGCTTCTTAGGGAGGTGCTCTGGAATAACTAAAACTGATCAATATCAGAAACTTCTAGGGAGTATCTATCTTTCAAATTACACCCTTTACACTTTTGTTGGCCTCCCCCCCCCCCCCCCCCCCCATCCCTAGATATATACACCCAAAAAAGTCTAAATTGATCGTCTGCCTTTTACCGCTAGATATTTACACCCAAAAAAGCCTAAATTGGTCTGTGTGCCTTTTTCCCCAAAGATATATATATATATATATATATATATATATATATATATATATATATATATATATATATATATATATATATATATATATATATATATATATATATATATATATATATATATATATAATATATACACTCAAAAAAATCTAAATCAAACTGTCTGCTTCCCCCCCTCCCCCCCCCCCCTTTAGATATATACACCCATAAAAGTCTACATTGATCTGTCTGCCTTTTTTCCCCCTAGATATATACACCCAAAAAAAAGTATAAAATGATCTGTCTGCCTTTTTCCCCCCAAAAAAGTCTAAATTGATCTGTCTGCTTTTTTCCCCAAAAAAAAGTCTAAACTGATCGCCCAGTAGCATTTATTTTCCAGTACTTTTTAACAATTATATCTTACAAAAGAAAAGCTCTGAAACAGTTCTAACACTATTCTTAGACTAATTGAAGATTATGACTAATGATTATGACAAAATTGTTGCAGTGAAATAGTTTACTGTATAAATAAAATATAATATATAATTTAAGATAACTGCATTAATTTTAAAAAATAAGAATATCTGCATTATCATTGTATCTATATAATTTAATATTTCAAGTTAAAGAATTCAAACAATATTTTTTAAATCAGTAATTATAAATTAAAATCTTTTCTTTGTTATTTTTATTTCTTTCATTTGTTTATCAGCTCTCCATTTCTGTGGTAAGATGATTACATTTCTCTCATTAATTCGTAGATGATAATTATCTGCTGTGAGTATCAGATATGATCATTGTCTAGCAGAGATGTACTTAAGTTTTTGCATGGTAAACCTTTTTTCCTTCTTTTTCTACGTTTACTCTAAAAAAGTCAGTTGGCACCTTGTGTTGTTTTTAACAAGTTCACAATTATCGTCCCCCTGTGGGACACAATTTTTTGTTATTTTGAAGCCCCACCCTGACTTTTGCCGCAGGTCCTAAATATAGCCTAACAGATAAATGGGGTTTCCGGGACCTCTCCAAAGGTGATCCTCATCCGCATGGTGGCACTTTGTGTCACCGGCTCTTTATCCCTTGTGTGATGTCCTGATGGGGTACAACTTACCTACCTACCTACCTTGTGTTGTGGTGGTTTACAGCAAGGCTGCAATGCCTTCACACTCTGACTCAGCACTTCGGGTTTCATCAAAGTTCGAATTAGTTGTCTTTTACGACATGCTTGTTATGGGGGCAGTGGGGCAGTTTCCCACCCATACCCCAACCAAACTGGAGCTGACAGAACCTCCACAGGGAAGCAAAATACAGGAATTCAGATTTATATATGCAGCAGGGCTTTGTTTTCAAGAAAAATGAGAGGTACCAGTACTCACCACAAAGTGTCTGTTTCAGTAGCACTAAAGTAAGGATGCCTAACAAATGTGCTGGTACTGTGTACCCCTAGTGAAAATAAGCTATGTATTCAACTGTAAGAAACAGAAAAACAGTGTTCCTTAATCAGTTTATAAGAAGAGAGGCATTAGAAAACATCATGACATATGTCCAGCTTAGACTTAGACTTAGAAGAGGCAGAGGCACAATGATAGAAATGATGCTGGATGTTCTAGAACTCTGACACGGAGAAATATCATCAATAGAAATGATCATTCCAGAACATCATGAACTGAGGTACTATAAAATGTGAATAAGTCACGTTTTCCTAAACTCTTTGAGTCCCAAGGAACGCATCATATGTTCATAGGTTACTACCTAGATGCCCAGTGAACGCATGATGGACTGATTTTATTACTTTTTTTACTACCCCCTGGGCCTGTGATGCTTAACCTCCTGGGACTTAAAGAGTTAAGCCTAATCAGTCGACTTATATTCTACACCACTTACTGTAACTTCAGCAGGCCACCACAAATATAGGTAAAAGTAAAAGTAAAAGGTCCCTTCTCCACGCCTTTTAGGCGTATAGGGCATAAAGGGTTAGACCTATAGTTTTTAATAAACCAATCAGCACAAGATGGGTGATGTGGTCAGCATCACGCCAGCCGCCTTTACTTCCCGGGACTGCACCCGGTACCCACTCAAGGCTGGGTTGACCTGGGAGTCTAGGTCATTTTTTGGAAAAGTCAGGCTCCGCCATGGAGCGAACCCACGACCTTCCGATCCGCGCGCAAGCGTACCACAAATATATCCTGCTTAAAACGTTTTTTTTTGAGAGAGACCAAAGGTGCTGGACTGGATTGCATCCATGATATTGATGTGATTGCATAGCATAGAACCAAATGGAGAAACAGACTGTGAGTGCTATGTGATGGATAATTTCACATCAGGACAATGAATCAATGAATTAAAAAAAAAGAAAAAAAACACATGTGTGATTATATATTTCTTATATTAACACAAGAACATAAGTGATGATACATTATAGCAGAAATAACAAAATAGCAAGTCAAATTCAGTATTCTGTTAACCCTACAGCAGACATGACACACAACAAGTGCAAACACTGACTATTCATCTGTATCAATACTGCTCATCAGCTAATGTAAAGAAGTCTGCATTTGAGGGTTGGCCCATACGAGAGGAATAGGCCTAACTTAGAACCATGAGCAAACAATCTTAAGGTCAACTTAAGAGCGTCAGTTTATTATATGTGCAGAAATATAAATTTGTAAATCTTATAGTGAGCCACATGATGATGTACCCTGTATCATCTAGCAGAAAAAGTACTCCTTTCTCTTATAAAGAACCCTTTTCCCATGCCTTCTGGTGTATAGGTCATGTATTGCTAGACCTATATTTAAAGATCAGTTGGCACTCGGTGAGTTATGTGGTCAGTATCACGCTAGCTGCCTTTACTTCCCAAGACTTTACCTGATACCCATTAAAGATTGGGTTGACCTGGGAGCCAAGGTCATTTTTTTTTTTTTTCAAATAGTCCAGCTCTGTCAGGACCTGAACCCACGACTTTCTGATCCACAGGTTAGCATCTTGCAGCTACACCCTTATGGCTCCCCTCTTTCTCTTGTACAGTTATAATTTTAATCTAACTCCTAAACTACTCACCTATTACTTTCGCTCTTTCAGTAATAGGCAGGGGTTACTTTAACACATTATATTCTAAGAAATTGTTACTTTGAGAAATCAGTGTTTGGATCTGAGAAGTTAAGGTGTTAGCACTATGAGACAAGGAGTTAAATTGGGACCAATTTGGTGAGTGTGTAGCAATAGGATGGGTCACAAGAATTTAAAAAATATATATTTAATTTTCAAGTCAGGTGAAACCAGCAAACACAGGGTTAATTACCTGGTACTGTATGAGTTAAAATACAACTGCCCGGAGCATAACATTTTAAAATTAAGATCATGTGTTTTAAAAAAAAAAGTATATGGCTGATTGCTTCATATAGAATGAGTGACTCTTAAATTGTTTTTTTTTTTTACAATAATGTGTTCACAATATATTTACCATGCACTCAGAATTGATAAAATCCAGGCTCCCCCATCAAGACCTTGTATGGACACCAGTAGGGAAAATAAATCGGGGAAGAACAAGAGAGACCTTATGTAGAACAATCATCAGGGAAGGCTCAACCATGGGTCTGATGAACTTCAAAGACCTAAATCAGATAGCAGTGAGCCATCAGACATGAAAAGCTATGACCTCTGCCCTATGCACCGATATAGGCTCAAGAGGAAAAACTAACTAATACACATGTTCTAGAAAACTAGCCTAACTTCCAGGCTTAAGTACCCACTGCAGCAGGCAGAGATCTGTAACCATGAACTAAGTAGTTTTAGGCAAACCCACAGTATATCTCTTCTGTCCAGTTTTAACAGGGGCAGTCATCATCTGCATCATTAAGCTTCTGCTGAGAAAGATCAAGAACTAAGAACTCAGTCTCAAGTGCATCTGTTGTTATTTATTTAGCACCAAATATTATCTCTTATACTCCTGTATTTCAGCAAAATCTTTTTACAGAAACTAAAATTATAATTATTTGTATTATTTACATCTCAAACATTTCTTAATCAGTAACACGTTATTTATTTCAGCCTGAGAGTTACTTGTGTTCAGCTTTTCCTGTTACAGATGTGGAGGCATATATTTGTAAGTTCCTGTATTTCTGTACAAATAAATCACGATAAACATTACTTTGTTCTATCATTGTGCATTCAAGAAGTTTCCTGAATGCATTACTGCTGTTGGCTAGAATCACATATGACAAACAGTTGTACTGATGATATTCTACAAACAAACAAAAATAACCCCCTGGCCCAGGGAGCAGCCACACACACGCACACACACAACACCCCCCAAGCACGCCCGCGCACTCAAACGCATACAGGTCATGATTCTGGGGGAATTCCAGCAAAAAATGCTTTACACAAAAAAATTTTACATTATATAAGTCACAAATAAATTTACTAAAAAATGTATTTATAAATGTATGAAGCAAGTAATCATTAAACACAAACAGGATGACGTATTAAATGGAATACACTCCCCCAGTCCTTAAAAAACTCTTGCCACGACCTTAATAACTGAGGCTTACAGGAAAATTTGGCTTTATTAAAACCATTTGGTTTGAAGGCTATTATGAATAATTAATTTATTCATATGTTGACCATCTAAAGATGAAAGCCACCAACACATTAATTACACATCTCGTAAACAGACAACTGTAGATAAGTCGAAAAAGTGATATTTACAGGACAATTTTACCCAGCTGCAGGTTTTCTGCTTCTCGGGGCCAAAGGGTTTTAATTGTTTTTTGTTTTTTTGTTTTTTTTTTAATATAAAATAAGCTTTTTTTTAACACGCTAATAGTCTACCCCAAAAATAAATAATAATAATGTTATACTATATTGAATATTCTCTGACTGCACTGTATCTGGTCACTGTCAAGAGTATTGGACAAGGCACTAAAGAAATTTTTTTTTTTAACTCCTAACCCTTTTGCTGCTACGTTCCCGGAAATAGTTGTCTGCCCTGTGCTAAGCAATGTGAAAAAAAAAGTCTCTGCTGTGCGCAATACTTTTCTATCCTCAAAACGCAAAAGATGCGTCGGCGGTGAGGGCTATATTTTGTACACCTTAACTTTTTTACCCTGGGGAGTTGTGTGGTTGGTCCGAGTGGTAACAAGTCAGAGGCACGATGGTGCCCCATAAACTTGACTAACGGAGCTATCCCCCTTCTGGGGGAGGGGGGGGGGGGGGAAATAAATGGGAAGAACTGTTCTCAGTCCGTATCCCAAAATTTGATTGACGAACCTACCACGGCTGCCACTTTAATCATAGTTATTTGTAGTCACCATGTTAATACATACCAAAATAATAAAAAAAATAATAATAATAATACTTGAGTCGTCCGTTGCTGAAAAGTAGCAGGAATTGAAAGGACAATTTAAAAAAAAAAATAAAAACAACTTCGGGGGTTGAACACACGACCCTGCGATTCTAAGGCGAACGTGATACCAACTACACTATGCTACCGCTTGACGTATTGTAATGTGTAAATGATAATAACGAATGATGTGCACAGACTATCAATAATGTGAATTTTGTAGTCTATCGCCGCCTGCATGAGCATTGTTGTCTGAGAAATGTTTGAGATTCTCAACAATAGTAAAAAATCTGTCCCTCAACATTATTTTACGGGAGTTTTTAGCAAACAGTCTTTGCTCAAGTATTCTATTTTGAATTTCTTTGTTCTAAGCATTAGCAGACAGACAGCAAAACAAAACAAAAAAAGTTCGTCCGAATCTGTGTCTGTCCATCGGGAAAGATGAGAATTTAATTTATAGTGACTGAACTGTTTGAATTTACAGTAGCTGAAATACAGCCAGAGCTGGAGTCATTAAAATTATGCACTACTGGTTTTAAATCATCGGTTCATCAAGACAACTGATCGATGTATTGCCGTTTTGATGGCGCTTCATTGTCGCAGCTCTCTGATTCCGATGATGAGGACGTCGGACAGGCAAACAGCTTTTTTGGACACGCCGGTTTCAGCAGTCGATACTGATGGCCTAGTCAAATCTTTTTGTTCACTGTCAGAAGTACACATTTCAAAGTCATCCTCGCTATCACTTCTTGACAGAAACTCTATCAATTCTTTATCAACTTTAACAAGTTTTCTTGCCATTTTGTACTAAGTGTAGAATAATACAAAAGCACAAATATATATCAGGGCACAAAATACATGGATCACCGACCACGCTGTCACGGTAAACAAAGCAACGGAATATGCAGAATGCAGTAAACACACCTTAAACACACCTAAAAGCATGTGCCAGTGCTTTTAATCATATGTAAATGAGTCAGTTTAATCTAAATATAGCTAATGTATATTGCCCTTCAGCCAATAAAAAACGAGGTAACAGAAATCTGTAAGAAAAGTCCAAAAACGGCTTGGGACGTCCATAGCACTGGGGGTCAAGGAAAAAAATAACATCCAAAGACGGGCGTAGCAGCGTACGGGAAATCGGGAAAAGACATCCATAGCAGCGAAAGGGTTAAAGTGCATAACATAATCATAAAAACACATACACATCCCACCACCCACAGTTTGATTAGAGCATATGGGAAATAGCGAACCACATGTCATGGTTTGCTACGGACTGTAACACTGAGGGTTGTAAGAGAAAAGGAGAGAGAAGAAAAGTGATTTTGCTCTTGTGAAAGAGTCAGATGATCAGTATTTGGAACAGCAAGTTTGTATGCATTAGTATCTCTAATAAGTTCTGTTCTGCATGTGATGGTCGAGTAATGCCCTTGTTTTTGCTTGTTCCATGTTTCAGTGAAATTTGAAGCTAGAGCAGACGTATCCACGGTGCATCACATTCTCTTGTATGGCTGTGATGGAGAACCGTTCTCAAGTGAACCCAACTGGTGAGGCTGCAAGGCATGCTTTTGTTAATCCATGTCAGCTAGATATTTAGGAATGCTCATTTGTTGCAGGATCTAAGGGCAGGATTGTTCTGAATAGTAACAGACATCTGAGCGCAGGAATGGTCTTGCATCTTGCCACCTCATCCCAGAAAATGCTTTGCCTGCAAAGGTCAAACAGCTGTGAATAAGTCTAAAAATGAGAGAACATGGAATGAGCTTCATGCATTGGCAAAAGATAGGTTGACTTGGGGGACATAACTAACAATTTTCTTCTGGAATCATCAAGACGTAATAAGTATAGAAATATAAAAGTGCACATTTTCAGACATCCTAGAGAGGAAGTTGTGTTGTACTATCCTGAATGTGATATTTTTTTCTCTCTCATGTGTGACTATTCTAGAATATTTGAATGTTAAATTAAGAATCGACATCACAGAACTCAGAACACTCCCATGAGCACTCGGTCCCCATCTTCAGCAGCAAGCGAAGAGTTAAAATTCTGATGGTACCAGTAACTGTCTGATTGTATATCCATCTCACCTTTCCCCTAAATGTCAAGTGTTGGCCAGATCCCCTTGTAACTCCTCGCAGTGCCATTCTCCTCAGACTGTAATAATCTATCTGTTCACTCGCTCCAAAAGGGCCCTTACAAAATCCAGCTTGTCATACATCAGTTCACCACCAAGTGGTGCAGAACCAGCCAGTCTATCTGCCTGCTCATTTACCAACACACCAGCGTGATCTGGAGAAAATAAACTCTTGTGCTTGATGCTGTCTAGAATATTTGAAAACACTATGACCGGTCCAACAAACCAACAGTGATTTATTTAGTGCTTGTAGAAAAATTAAGAAATCTCATGAACCGACTAGATATTATGCTAGATGTAACAAGGAAACATTGATATAGGAATGATGATATTAGGAGGAGAGTCAGCACAGAGCCAGTACTGAACTTTATTGTTAGACAGCAGATCAGATGGTTTGGCCATGTAGCACATTTGGCAAATGTCAGGGCGTTATACAGACACAGAATTTACAGCCAGAGGTTGACCATGCAGAATATGGACTGCAGAAATGTTGGATACACTGAAAAGTACTATATACGAAGAAACAGAAGGATCTGTCCCAGAGATCACTTCCTGCATTGATGCTGCAAGTCACCCCAAGAGTAGAGAAAAAAAAAAAGATTTAAGAATGAGTACTCCCATTTTTCCTAACTCGTGATGTGTCCAAAGAATGTAAGTCAACTGTTTCTGATTCTGGTAATTAGTTCTCTTTGTGAGTAAATTTTATGATATCTTTCTTATGTATTGTGGTATTTTATTGCTGAACCCTATTTACTTTACCTAAGAAATCTCTGTTATTTATTTTAAGAGCTAGCATGCAACTAAAATTTTCCCCAAAATTATACTGCCACTATAAAGGTTTGAACATAGTTCTCGGGGGTTGGCCACTAAATGCACAATTTTTACTCACCTAAACAATGCTTGTTTATGAATATTAATAATATCGGTAATAATTATGTATTATGACAGTGACCTTTGTTAAATATTTCTTTAATCTGCTGTCAACAGGAATTGCCCACCGGTATGCAAGTTTGGGAAAATGTCTATAATGTTTGCATGGGCTAAAAATGCCCCACCTACTGTTTTTCCTCAAGGTAGGAATATTTTGATTTAATATTTTAGTAATATTGATCTGAACAGTAATAGTCATCTAGGGGCAGGATTGGAAGAGCAGGGTTGGTCTGAATAGTAGCAGGCATCTAAGGCCTGGATTGGTCTGAATAGTAGCAGGCATCTAAGGGAAGGATTGGTCTGAATAGTAGCAGGTATCTAAGGCCTGGATTGATCTGAATGGTTGCAGGTATCTAAGGGGAGAATTGGTCTGAATAGTAGCAGGCATTTAAGGGGAGGATTGGTTTAAAAAGTAGAAGGCATCTAAGGGCAGGATTGGTCTTAATAGTAGCAGGCATCTAAGGCCTGGATTGGTCTGAATAGTAGCAGGCATCTAAGGCCTGGATTGGTCTGAATAGTAGCAGGCATCTAAGGGGAGGATTGGTTTAAATAGTAGAAGGCATCTAGGGGCAGGATTGGTCTGAATAGTAGCAGGCAACTAAGGCCTGGATTGGTCTGAATAGTAGCAGTCATCTAAGACCTGGTTTGGTCTGAATAGTAGCAGGCATTTAAGGGGAGGATTGGTTTAAAAAGTAGAAGGCATCTAAGGGCAGGATTGGTCTTAATAGTAGCAGGCATCTAAGGCCTGGATTGGTCTGAATAGTAGCAGGCATCTAAGGCCTGGATTGGTCTGAATAGTAGCAGGCATCTAAGGGGAGGATTGGTTTAAATAGTAGAAGGCATCTAGGGGCAGGATTGGTCTGAATAGTAGCAGGCAACTAAGGCCTGGATTGGTCTGAATAGTAGCAGTCATCTAAGACCTGGTTTGGTCTGAATAGTAGCAGACATCTAAGGGGAGGATTGGTCTGAATAGTAGAAGGCATCTAAGGGCAGAATTGGTCTGAATAATAGCAGCCATCTAAGGGGAGGATTGGTCTGAATAGTAGCAGACATCTAAGGGCAGGATTGGTCTGAATAGTATCAGGTATCTAAGGCCTGGATTGGTCTGAATAGTATCAGGTATCTAAGGCCTGGATTGGTCTGAATAGTAGCAGACATCTGAGGGAAGGATTGGTCTGAATAGTAGCAGACATCTAAGGGGAGGATTTGTCTGAATAGTAGAAGGCATCTAAGGGCAAGATTGATCTTGCCGTTGGCCACCTCATCCCAGAAAATATGTTACCTGCAAAATTCAAACAGCTGTGAATAACTTTAAAAACTTTAGAACATAGGATGAGCTTGAATTGAGTTGGTTTAAGAACTGTGCTTAATTGGGGCATAAATTGTGCCCTTTTGGAGAGGTACCCCCAGAATACTAAAGATTTGTTGCATTATTGCTGTCTGAATTCAGTAGAGAGATTCTAGGTCTGGACATTCAGCATTCCACTTGTGTCGCACAACATCCTTCATAGTGGGCTGTGGCCTTTTCATCTGAAAACCACTGCTGAAGAATGAGAAGAAGAAGAAGTTTGGGGTAAGAAGGGCAGAATAAGAAGAAGAACATCTTTTTGCAGGTTTAGGTGCAGATTTGGTTTCTTAAGCATTGCACTTAACAATTATATTACTTTTGTTACAGGAGTTGGTATGAGGATTGGACAGAAGTCTCAGATCACAACAATCGTCTTGCAAGTCCATTATGCCAGGGCATTTGCTGGTAAGATGTTTTTCATTTTGTAATCTTTTCAACAAATGTTATGTTAGTAGCGTATCCTTTTACAGGACGTTGCAGAACCAACCCCAGCATTTTTTGGTTGTTGTGGTTTTTCTAGGCAGATTTACGTCCAGTAGTTTGCCATTGCTTTCTGGACGGTCGGTATGTTGATACCACAGGTGAAACCAATTCAAGGCGCAAGGCCCGCAGCTCTGATTAAACCCAGGACCCCAGCATTACAAAGCGCATTTGCAATGCCTAAGCCATAGAGGCCGACTTTAAACAAATAGGACACGAATAATAAATTTTACAGTTAATTGCATGTCATTTTTTGTTGTGTCAGGTGTGTACTCCAATATGTGGGGAAAACTGCTTTGATTTTGTACTATTTATTTAAAAATGTCTCCAAAGCAGTTGAATCATTCAAAGATTTAAGTTTCTTCTTGTCTTAATTTTAAAAAATTAAAAAAGGGAAAATATATAATTACAATCATTAAAAATGGAAGTGAATCATCGGCAGTTGGCCATTTAGTGAAACATTATGTGGAAATGGCAGAGATGTATTTTTGTAAAGGAATTATGAGAACACCCTGAACAGAGTAATGAAGATGTCTTTAAAGAAATTAACTCACAAAAAGAACTGAGTACCCACATCAGAAGGGGACAAATTACATTTTTAGGTCACAAAAGAAATCTGGAGCATATTGTGACAGTTGAAGAGTTAAGAGAGGAAAAGAAGCAAAGGGAGCCAGATAGAGAAAATGCCTAACAGTTTGGCCGCATAGCATGGGAAATCACCTGTGTGGTAATGTATTGAAAATAGAAAGGACAGATGCTGTGGATAGACATGACTACCCACATCAAATGGCGAGGACTGTAAGAAGAAATAAGTAAAAGTTAATTTTGATGCCTTGAGGCATATCTCTTTCAGTCCCAGGGGTTTACCATCAGAGGCCCACAGTGTAGTTCAGAGAAACATATAATCAGTATTTCTTGCCTTCATTGGGCTTTTAGGGAGGAACCTAAGAACATATATATATATATATATATATATATATATATATATATATATATATATATATATATATTGTGCTAGTTCCATATTTTCAAAGGCAAATAAGGACTGAGTGTGAAGTCGGTATCACAAGGTTATCTTTACTTCCCAGAGCATTTCCTGATAATCGTGTTAAGTTAGGTCTATCTGAAATGTGCAAAAACATCAATTGTGATAACATAACATTACATAACATCTACACCTTCAGCAAACTATTAACTCTTTCAGCCTCAAGTAGTGCATTATATTTTCATAGGTCCCTACCTCAATCAATCAACCAGGTGCCGTCTCCATAGTGAAGGTTGGCTGCAGTGAATCTTCAACACTCTTTTGTCCTGGTTGTACACTGTCTCAGACTGCTACCCTTCCGCCTCTTAATGTTATCCTCCCATTTGAATCAATGCCCACCTCTTGCTGTTTAGCCTTTAACCTTCCCCTTCAGCATGGTTTTTAAAAGTGTGTTATGTCTTTTAATGTGGCCAAAGTATTTCAATTGTCTCTCTTATATTTCTTTCACTAATTCTCTTTTCATTTATAGTCTTTTTTAGAAACTCTGTACTGGACTGTTTTTGTTTCTATGAAATATGACCCTACCTAGATGCCTAGCAAATTCAAGATGCACCCGTTATATGTCTCTCTTTACTACATCTTGGGCATCTGATGCTAAACTCCTGGGACTTAAAGAGTTATTTACTGTTTATGACATATTTGTTGAGGGCAGTGGGTCTGATCTGTTTCGCCCAAATTGAGGCCTAGGAGCCCACTTGGGGAGAAATGATTTTAATGCCTTTGTTATTTGTATTTTACAGCTGATGAGCCACCAGACTTTTCTGGTGTTAGAATATACACCACAAAACAGAAGTAAGTTTAGTCCATGCTGTTATAAAGATACATTTTTTTGTTTGTAACATTTGTTTTATTAAATTTGTCATTTCTAACACCATGCAGCAAATTCATTGAGAAACAGAAGATCATATAGTTTCGTCATCTTGTAAGAATGCAGCCAGAACAACTGCCAAAGTAGGTGTTACCCAAATAATCAAGAGGCCGCCCTAGACAAATATGGATTGATGACAATAAAGAGGTTCTTCATGTACACAGAATGACAATAAACATTGCTGCCCATCAAGCAATGGATCACAAACTATTCGGTTCCACTGTCCTTAACGGCAGAAGTAGAAATTTGTGATGATGATGACAGTGCTCATCATCTCATCACAAGGCCAAACAAAACATAAGATGTGTTTTGTTTTGTTTAATCCCCCAAAAAACTGGCTCAACAGGCATCTAGTTGTTCTAGACATAGAGCAAGCCAGCCATATGGAATAAAATCCAGTGCAGTGAAGTTGATCCTCTTAACTTTTATTAAACCTTTAGAAAAATTTAAGGAGGATGAGTTTCTAAGAAGCAACATTTATTTGTTATTTCAGACAACCTTTTGTTGCCGGAATTTACTTAATGGCTTCAAATTCATTCACAATTCCACCTGGAAATCCATGTGAGTAACTTTTGAGTGATTTGTTTTTTTCTTTAAATCTGCTTTTATATAGAAAAAAGCTGGAGAGAGGCTGCAGAGAAGAAAGAAACTGGAACTTGTAACAGTGGGAAAGATTTAATGAAATTGTGAAATGAGATGCCTCAGCTTAACCATCCAAGACAAAATTAGAAATGATACTTATCAGACAGACTGGGAACAACACAGTGCACCAAATTTCTTGAGAAACTGAAGATCAAATGGTTTGGTCATATGGTTAGAATGCAGCCACAACTACCAACACAGGTGCTACACATGAAAAGATCTGATGTGAAAGCCAGAGGTCGTCCTAGGAGAAAATGGATTGATGACATTAAAGATCTTCTGCTTTGAAATGGAATGACAATAGCCATTGCTATTGTAGTGGATCAGTAGTGGATCACAGACTGTTATTTATCAGGATGCTTAATGGCAAAAGTAGATTGATGATGATGATGATATAAATACTATGATAGTTTGTATGGAAATGTGTTTTAATAAATTTCAAATGCAATTGTGTTTCATAACTCTGAAATGTATTTATTGTTCATATAGAAATCTATTTACATAACTCACATATTGAAATGTGTTTTAATATCACCCAACTGTAGTTTACACATAGAAATGTGTTTTCAAAGCTCTAAAATGAAGTGTACATATGGAAACATGTTTTTATGGCTCTCATATGCAATGTAAACATGTTGAATGTTGAATTAAGAATCAACATCACAGTACTCACGACACTCCCATAAGTGCTCAGTCCCCCATCTTCGGCAGCAAATGAAGAGTTTCAATTCCAGTGGTACCAATAACCATCTGATTGTATATCCGTCTCATCCTTCCCCTGAGTGTTAAGCATCGGCCAAATCCCCTGTTAATTCCTCGCAGTGCCATTCTCCTTAGACTGTAATGATATGTCTGTGACTCCGCACTGTTTACTCGCTCCCAAAGGGCCCTCACAATATTTAACTTATCATATATCAATTCACCACCAGGTGGTGTAGAGCCAGCTAGTCTATCTGCCTGCTCATTCCCCAACACCCTGACATGAACTTGAGAAAATATCCAAACATGTGTGTAATATGTACTGCTTTCTTTCTTTTACAGCTTACCCTGTAGACATAAGCTGTAAGTTCACGGGACAGAAGAGCATATTCCCTCTCATGTACAGGGCACATGCCCACGGCCTGGGTGAGTTGTTCTGTGCTGTTTCCAGTTTATAAATTCTTTATTACAAAATGGTTTTGCTGCAGACATTCAAGACAAAACAAGATAAATATTTGATGTGGAAGGAATCATGTTTCCTTACTTTCTTCTTTTTTCCCCTCCTCCTGCTCCTATTTTCCTGCCTCTACCTCTTCCTCGTCCTTTTATTCTTCATCTATCTCTTCTTGCTCTTTATCTTCTGCCTCTTTCACTTCTTTTTCTTTTCTTTCTCTTCTGTTTCTCTTCCTTCTTCTTATCTGCTGCTTCTTTTCCTTTTTCTTCCTTTTTTTAATTTTCCTTCTTTTTCTACTTTCTCTTTCTGTCTGTCTGTCTCTTTTACCGCCTCCTTTTTCTCTGTTTTCTTCTTCCTCTCCCCCCTCCTTCTCTGCTGTGTCTTTGCCTTTTTCTTGTTCTTCCTTTTTCTTTTCCTTCTTCCATTTTTGTCTTCTGTGTCTTTCTCTCTCTTTTCCACCTTTTCCTTTTTCTGCTCCCCTATTCCCCCTCCTCTTCTTTCTTTGATTCTCTTCTTAATCTGCCTTGTCTGCATCTTCTTCAGTTTTTTCTTCTGCTTAACATTATGATTCTTTCATCGTTTCTTCCTTTTCCTCTTCATTCTCACCTTTTAGCTTTTGAAAATCTATTTGAGGAGGTTTTGGTAACTCTATATCATTCCTGTTTTGGAAAAAAAAAAGCATCTTGTCATTGTTGTGAATACACTGAAAGCCCAATTGCATAACTGCACTATTGGGGTTAAAAACAGAGATATGCCTGACTTAGTCACATTACTAGTACTGCAGCCTTTGTAAATTTATAAGTCAAGGAAACTATCCAGTACACAAAAATCAGTTATCCATGTTTGATTCATAGTCACCATTCTGTGTATCAAAAATCTCTAGTACCCATAGGTTTACTGTATGAACCTTAACTCTTTCAGTACCAAGCAATGCCTGATGGGTAATACTCTCTGCAACAAAACAGACATAATATCCATATCTGGAGAGAATGATTCAGCTAGGAGTGAGCAGATGGGCTGGATGCCCCACAGTAAAAAGAATATTTTAAAAATAAGAAATAAAAATTTTTTTCAAACTAGGTGAACTTTTAATCAGGTTCCAACTGGCACCATCAATATGCTACTGAGGAAGGGGACGGAGCACTAAGAGAATTTTCCGAGTGCATTGATCTAATTTCTCGATTTATTCATTCGTTTATCCCAATGTGTAATTTGTTCTTCACCTTGAATCCGATTGTGTTCTGTTACAATTTATTTTTGGTCACAGCATACATAAGAAATCTGGCCTCCCCAGTGGTCCCTTTAGCTGTATGTCTCATTGAAAGTTATTCCCTCATGATTTTTTATAGTGATTATTTACCCCTCTGTTCCCTTCCTGAGAAGCTGACAAAGAGTATACATCTTACACCAGGAGCTGCAGTTGCTCATAAAATATACAAAGAAATGTTTAAAATTTAAGTCTCAAGATGGAGTGGTTTAGGAGTAAGAGATCAGCTAACATAAAGTCATTTGTGGTACACACTCAAACAAGGTCGTATAGGAACCTTGCAAGTATTGGACAGGGAGGGAGAAATAACCTAAAGATAAAATATAACCCAAGCATAAGATGGATCAATGTAAGAAGGAACTGAATGGCCAATGGTTACTGGGCAGTAATGTGGAACATTTGGTATGTGGGCGGCAACACTTGGTATATGGATGTCTTTTGGGCATTACAGGTCTCGTCCCTAACATTCAGGTTCTGCTAAGGCATTTTTATATTGCCTATATATAAACTCTCTTAAGTATAAATCTGTGTTGATTTATGTTGTTGATTTATGTTTTTACTCCGATATTATACAGGAAAAGTAATTACTGGATATCAGTACAATGGCTCTTACCATCAAATTGGAAAGGGAAACCCACACTGGCCACAGGTACAATTCCTTTAGTGTTGATTGTACATATGTTCTCATAGAGATGTTTTTAAGTATTCAACTAAAATTTGTTTGAACTCTGTTCTTCTTCTTCTTCTTTCGTTCGCCTGAAATAAGTTGTCTATATCAGCAATTTGGTCTCTTGTATAAATTTCACTGTCATTGTTAGTTCAGTCAGTGGTCCATAGAGTTTACGTTCCACTGTTGTTTTTTCTGGTCAAAAAGTTTGCCTTAATGTGTCAAATTCTGTTTATTCAGAACACTGTTTTTCCTCTGTAAATTTAAATAATGCGGACACAGACACAACATTGCCCAATTTATTGACCAGCATATGTTACTGTATCTTGTCAAGTGAATTAGTTCAGAGTTGCATCAACATATAATGAGTCTTGAAGGATGCAGATCATAATACATATTTATAAAAGTAAAGGACCCTGTACATGCCTTCAAGCATATTGGGCAAATAGATAAATAGTTATTTAAAAAGTATAGATCCCTTTTCACACCTTTAGGCACATCGGGCATATGGGAAGAGCACCCATATTTTTACAGACCAGTCAGCACTGGGTGGGTAATGTGGTCAGCATTATGTCGGTCGTCTTTACTTTCCCAGGACGTACATCCTGGTACCCATTTTAGGCTGGGTCAACCTGGGACGCCCCATACGATGATAAAAATCCACGCAGCCAGCAGTGGGTTTTGATCACAATATGTTGGAATCTACGAGTTGGGCGAACAACGCTGAAGCCACGAATGCCGCATATAGATAAATAGATAGATAGATATTTGATAGACCAATCGACACTAGGTAGATATTGTAGTCAACATGGTGACGGCCCCTTTTACTTCCCAGGACTTCACCTGGTACCCCTTCAAAGCTGGGTCGACCTGGAAGCCAATGACAGTTTTGACAAAAGTCTGCCTCCGCCTGGACTTGAACCCACTCCCTGTAGATCCTTAGGCAAGCACCTAACTGCTACGCCATGGCAGTTTCCACATATATCATTGCTTTATGAACAACTTTTGAGGAAGAAGCAGATAATAATCATGATAACAATGTTTTATTGTGTTCTGTTTACTCTGTTATTCCATGTATTTGTCAAATTTTATTTATCTCACAAATGTACAGAATAATACAATAAAAACTACAGATGATTGCTGTAACACATATTTGAAAGGGAAGCTACATCGGATTTACTTGTCATTCTTTAGGCATTCTACCCAGTGACAGACAAAATTGAGGTGAAACCTGGAGACTATCTGGTAAGCATCCTCATTTACATGTTGCTGTTTTTAATGTGTTCTCATGAGAAGTTGGGGCAAAAATTCAACTGAAGTACTTAAAGAATTTAGCGCATAGTTATCCGATGGCACTTTACTAGTTTTAAAAAAAAAAAAAGAAATAAAAGAAAGACAAACACATAGCTGCTAAAAGTAACATAATTTTGACACTTCTTCATTTTAACATTCAAAATCTTAGTAATTTAATGAGTCAAACTGTTCAGACTGCACAAGAATACCTTGGAATTCAACCAATCAGTTCTTTTGAATCCGGGTCATCAGTAGTTTTTCGACTGCTGGCTTTCCCATCAACTAATAAAAATATGCCAGCATATAACTTTGTTGCTTCTTCTTTTTTGTTTTTTTTTTTAAATCAACAGGAAAGCTTCATGAGATAACTATGCCTATTTTTTAAGCTTTTAAGTAGTAGAGAATTGCATGATACTAGGTTCTTCAATGCATCTGTTGGCTTAGTATTTATGGTTTCGTCAGCTTGTTAGTTGTAAAAGCCAAATGAGCACTTTCCTTATGTGTAATAGTATAACACTGGCCTGTGTAGCCACATAACGTAAGTTAATGTTGTTATATTTTGAAACATGTTTTTGTCCCCTCTTTAGTCTCCTCCGACTTTATGTATCCTTAGACAATACTAGACCTTCTTCTTTTGTTGTCTCACTGATACGAGGGTGTAGCCCAGTGTCGTGGTTCTTATACTAAACGTTATAACATTCTGACTTGAAAATGCAGCATACCCATTTTATAAGGTATGTGGGAGGACTGATAAAATGATGGAACAGAGGCATCACTATTGGTAGAAATTAAGGGGCAGTGTGTGTGTAAAAATTAATGGTTTTCAAGTTGTTATCATCAATTTTTTTTTTTTCAAACAATCATTTGTAACTTACTTATTGACTTACCCTCATATATTTTGACCAGGCTGCCAGGTGCACATATGATTCTACATCTGTAGGACATAAAGTTAGTGTTGGGTAAGTATTTCTGAATCTTGTTCATATTTTACTGCTTCGATCCTAGACAGTGTTCAACTCAACTGTGTCTGAGCTAAAGCTTGTATCCCAGAGCAGCAGTTTGTTAATCTCATAAAGCTCAGGCATTCAGCTTTGGGAGAGAAGAGGCTATTATAAAAACTAGAAAATAAGGGGTTAACGTTAAAAAAGAGTAGGAAAAGTACAGAAATGTGTACAAAATATGTATAATGTAACCAATAAACGTGGTGAGTTCCTTGGTATTGAAAGAGTTAATAACAGTTCACCAACCTTAAATGCATGATAGAAAAGCTATAATTTCTGGATATTCTCACTGATTTTGTGGTTACATTTATTTTAAAGCTAAATATCAATGTTGTGTAAATGGGAATACAATACTAATCGTATATTTTTCTAGGCCAGTAAATACTTGGCGGCTTCAGTCAGTACTTCAGGCCAGTAAGTATTTGGCAAAAGACACTCAAATATTGAGAAGAGAGAAACAATGGTTATAACAAAGAAAAACAACAGAATGTGAAATTACATTAGAAGGCAGAGTGCTTAATTAGTTCAACAAGTTCAAATATTTGGGGACAATTATAACATCTGATTGAAGATGCACAACAGAGAATGAAAGTAGCAAATGCCAGCCAAAAGTGGGATTTCAAAAGATGACATATTTTATGCATCTGGTCTCTCATTGAACATAAGAAAAAGAGTCTGTCAATCTTGGAATATGAATGAACTAACTAAGAAGAACTTGGAGACAGTAGAGATATGGTTTCTGTCATGCATGCTGGGGTTTCTGAGGCGCATGTTTCAGATACCATAGACAGTAGACAGCCAGAGTAACTAACAATGACTGCCTGGAAATGGCTCATGAAATAAGAAAACTTAATACAACAATAAGAGAGAAGCAGTCAGCGTTCTTCGATCATGTGGTGAGAAGAAAGAACATCCTGATGCCTGGAAAGTTCAGTTGTAGAAGAAGCTGCGGCAGACCAATATAAATTATGCTTGATGGCCTGAAGCAGTGACATGGAGCAATGGCCTGAAGCAGTGGCATGGAGCAATATCATCAGTGGAACTGATTCAGAATACCAAGGACTGAGATTCTATGGAGAGTCATGGAGAGACATGAGCATCTACAGGGCTCATGATGATGATGATGATGAAGTGCTTGGTGGGCTATGTTGTATCATGCTTGACATCTTTAACGTCCCATAATACATTTTGGAGCTAAATTTATGAGGATGGGTCCACCTGGGACTGTATGATGGTGTAAATAAACTCCTGCCTTTGAGGGGAACTTGAATGCAAGGGAATTTTTATGTTTAGTTATTCCCAGTGAGCATGGGGTAGGAATGTTTTAAATGAGATATCTGTATTCAGTGGACCTAGTCCATTTGTGCTGTTTTCTAGTTTATTCTTTTTTCATGACATACTTGTCAAGACACTGTATAAGAAGAAGAAAGAGATTCTCCAGCATTCAACATTAATAGGGCTGTTGGTACATTGTGTTATGATTAATCGCTAGTCTGTGATATCCATGCTTGTCAGTGCATCTCATCCACTTTCAGCACAACCCTAGTTACAACATGCTTATTTAAGGACAGTGGTATATTTGTGTTTTCCCAAATGGGGTCCCAGAACTCACAAAGAGAAAGAAAGAACTACATATTATAATTGATTTTATTTTTTAGTTGCGGTTGTAAATTTTTATCGTAGGTGGTGAGAGTCACAGGGATATTTTGCCCATGTCATTCGGGTATGTTTGAGAATGAGCAGGCAGATAGGTTGGCTGGACTGGACCCACTGAATTGGTGAACTGCATCTGCATGTAAGGGAGGTGATCTCCTACCTCTGGGACAAGGTAGCAAGTAAAATGGCAGATATATACTGTAGAGAGTGATGCAGCTTGGAGTTTCTGCAGGCTGTGGGCACCACTCGAGACTTGGGGAGAAAGGTAAGATGAGTAGTTAACCAGCTGACAACAGATACATTCAGTGTGAAAACTCTTTGCTGACTGTTGCCAAGGAAAGTGGAGCTAATAGGGGCTTGTCCTTTGTGCTGTAATGTTAAAGCTTTACCTAGATGAACACTAATTGTAAATTTCACATTCTTCTTTATTTCTGTGTGCAGGTCACGTGGGGACGATGAGATGTGCAACCTATACATCATGTTCTACACGGACAGCTCTGAGGCAAATCCTTATGGGGAATGTGTTAGTAACAGCAGACCACAGTTGACAGGCAGTAATTTCCCATCAGATGTTAGCCTTCCCTTGCCTCCCAATCCTGCCTTGGAAGAGGAGGCACATGGGCACCACCATCAAACAACAAGTGCAGCTGATGCTTTACATCAGAATGGTAGGTCATGATGTTTAATTGTTTTGTTTTATTAAATCTGATTAAAACTATTTTTTTTCCTTCCTATGCAGATTGGTTGGAGATGAAAATGTCATAACACAACTTGATTTCTATTATATATCTTCTTCTTCTTCTTTTTCTGTCCTACTACTTATGCTATAAAGCATTGCAGAGAGGAGTTAGATGTAGTTTCCTAACTTTTGCTAGCTGCATTGCTTGTATTAATGCCATATTGCGTTTTTGTAATGTCTCTTTTACTCCCCCGCCCATATTTTTCCTGGTATGCCTCTTGACTTGTAGCCTTCTCTTCTTATTTAGTACGCTCTTGCTGTTGGCTGATTTTGTTCCATTCTGACCAGATGACTAAACCATCTGATTCTTTGGTGTACTATTGAATAATGTACCGTCACTGTGCCTACCATTTGTTGCTGGTGACTCTGTCTCTTCTTGTTTTTCTCATCACATTTTTATGCATCTTATCTCACATGTGGTCATTTTTCATTTGTGTTTATATGTGTATATATCTATAAACAATTTGTGTGCTAGCCATCATATCATTTTATTTTAAACTAAATTAGCACTCAGTAAATAATTTTATCAGTATTACACGGACTGCCTTTACTTCCCAAAACATTGCTGGTACTTATTTTATGCTGAGTCAGCCTGGGAATCCAGGTCAGTTTTCTTTTTGTTCCTGCCCATGAATGAGATACAAACACATGACTAACAGGCAAGCATGCTTGTCACTGCGCTTACCTTAGCTGTCTTGTTTGCATATTGATCTTCGTAATGGAAACCTGTCTTGACAGAATTGTATTCTCATTAGAGGTTTAAAAAAACAACATTTTTAGTAAACTAATATGTTGTATAATTGTATGGCTTTTTGTAAATCATTTTCAGTGTTAAACATATGGAATGATGAGAGAAATAACACCAACATTCTCAGTTCATTGATACAAAAGAGTGATAATACACCACAAGTATTACAAGGTACCCAAAGACATGACAAGATAAAAATGGAGGATATGGTCAGTTCAGCAGCTAGCGTGCATGGAAATACTGGAGAGATCATGCAGTATGATTATGATTTTGACGATTCAGATGCAGAAGTACATTTAATGCAAAAAAGGCAGAAACAAGAATACTATGATGAGTATGCAGCCAATGATCTGAGAGAGAATGGATTGTATCCACCTCACGCTGGTGTAACTATAGAGGAAGGCCGTAGTCGGAATCGCAACAAGAACTTTGAGGCTATGAATCAGCAAATCCAAGAGTTCCCAAGGAAGAATCAACGTGTTAGACCAGCACAGCATCGCTTGGAGCTTCCACGTAAACAGATGTTAGATTTTGCTAATATTCCTGGAGGCCCCAGTTTGGATTCAAGGAAACCCCTAAACAGAAATCCTGAGCCTTCTTTGACTGACTCAGGCACAGCTGGAGAAAAAAATGTGCCTGGAGAGCAACAAGCCAGAGCATTTAGTCGTGAGTTCAATGGGTATTCTTATCTGCATGTTCTATTTTGTTTCAGCCGCCATGAATGTTTGATGTTGTTACCTAGATTTCATTTGTTTTGTGATCCAGAGAATTTTATTGACATATTTATTGATGCAGAACATCAGTGGAACATCTTCTTAGTGTTCACCGGCTGTTAACTCTGGTGGATAGTCCTGGTATATCAGCGACTCCTGGACTTTGGTCTTGGTCCAGAACTTGTGTTTTTGCATGCACATCCATTTTACATATCCATCTTATTTGTATGCAGACTGTTGGTTCCTTGCCTCTCAGGCATATGCATTTCAACTGTGAAGGAAACACCCCTAATTGGTCGTCTCCAGTGACATGCTTGTTAGGAGGGCATTGGGTCTATTGTTTGTTCTCCCAAATGGAGCTGTAGTCATGAAAGTTTATAAACATAGGATCATCAGTCAAATCTGATATTCATCTGTATATCACTGTTGATTCTACACATGGCTCCAACCTTGTTAAACCTGATGTTTATTGATATAATAATCTCATCAGTATTAGATCAGATGTTTATAGACATGGCATCGTCCTTGCCAAACCTAATGTTTGTGGATGTGACCTCATCATAGTCAAACTTTATATTTGTGGATATGATGACATCCTTTTTAACGGATGTTTGAGGATATAACCTCATTGTCAGACTTTTTGTTTATGGGCTTTACCTGCTCATTGTCAAACCTGATGTTTATGGAAATGAGCCGAACATTGTCATAACTGATGTTTATGAATATAAACTCAAGATTGTCAAACCCTTTGTTTATGCACATGAGCCCAACATTGTTAGACCTGATGTTTATGGACATACGCTCAAGATTGTCAAATCTTATGTTTAAAGTCATGAATCCAGCATTGTAAAAACCAGATGTTTATGGGCATAGCTTCATATTTGTCAAACCTGATACATGTATCTAGTTAACAGAGCACTACCACAGCATTCCTGAAAGAGTGATCACATGTATCCTGCCAATACAGTAGTATGGGACATTGTCTGTGTAATAAACTCATCAGAATTGCTAGATTCCGAACAGCTGATCGCTAAGCTTTGCTGGTGAAAATTCACCCTGTGAATCACTTTCCAAAAAATCTAAATTTTTATTATCATTATCACAATTAAAAACATCTGACTGAAACAATTTCAGAGCTTCAGCCACAGAAAGACGCATTCTGCGACCTGTACTTGTGGTTGGAACATTGGTATTCATGGCACTCAAAAACGAACTTAGAAAATTAAGTGTTGAAAAAAATTTTGCTGTTATTTCTATCAAATTACGCACGTGTTTGGATTAGGCTACGATATGAAACTAAAAGGATTTCGCCAGAGTAACTTTCCCTGAATAGTTTAATCGTACCTCCGAACATTAGAAACTAGTTAGGGGGCGTGTTAAATTGTGCGATGCTGAAGCATGGGAATCACACCCATGGCAATGCAAGGGTAACTAGCAAAACCTCTCGGCTTTATGCAAACACTTTCACAATTAGAGCAGGGGATTTCAGGGCTATGGTTTCCAGCACATGTTTTTAATGTGCTTCGCTTCTTCTCAAGCGCTCAGCTCCCAACTTTTCTGCAACCATTTTCCTTTACTCCTATTTCGTTCCTGATTTTTCCTTCCACTGAACACCGTCCATGGTATTTTCTTCCCTGTGAATCTACCTCAGTGACTGTTTAATTCATGCCCCACCTGCACACATCTTTATATCATAGTGCGATGTTTTTTTTTTTTTTTTTAGGGTTTACTAAATTGATGTTGTCTCATTCCCCTGTTTGCCTTGAGTGTGCTGCACCCTTAGCATGCTGTTGTGAATAAATCTGTGCTAGATGTTGTGGTTTATGTATCCACAGTTCCACATAATTAGTTGTTGTTTTTGTTGGTTAGTTGTGTGGTCTGTCCTATGGTGCATGAATCCATTTCACCACATATAGAATTGTTTCTCATTAGTAAACAACTACCTGAAAATGGTTAATTAAATAAGAAAACTATATGCAACTAAAAGAAAGAAGCAGTAAGTGTTCTCTGGTCATGTAATGAGAGGAGAGTGTATTGGTGAACATCATGATGACTTGAAAGATCAGTGTTAAAGAGGCAGAGACAGACCAAGACAGATGATGCTTGATGGCCTGAAGGGATGGCATAGAGGAATATCATCAGTGGTATTTATTCACAATAGCAAGGACCTTGTTCTGTGGAGAGATCTGAGCACCTACACCAGCTTGCAAGACACATGATGATGATAATGAGTAGTGCCCTCCTGGGGCACTTTAGTTTACTGCCCTCCTGACAAGCAAGTCACTAAAGATGACTAATTAAAGGTGTTACCTTGAGCGTTGAAATGCATATGCCTGAGAGGCAAGGAACCAACAGTCTGCATACAAATCAGCTAGATCTGTGAAATGGATGTGCATGCAAAACACAGCACACTGTACAGCCGTATTAGTAATGGTGGTATTTGTAGTTTTTTTATCAGTAGATCATCGTCACTACATAGGAAATCATTCTATGCTTCTTCTTCTTCTTCGCATTCAAATGCTGGCGGAAAGTTCTGGTTGTTCATCCAATTCTGGACTCTAGTCCTCTTCCAGAACCTGAGTGTTGCATGTACAGGTCTGACTTACATGCAGACTGTTGGTTCCCTGCCCCTCAGGCAGATGTACTCTGACTTTGAAGGAGTCTGCCAATAAGTCGACTCTTACAACATGCTTTTTGGCAATTCTTGTTTTCCCCAGAATCCACAGGGGGGATTCTATGCTTAAGTACTGTGATCTGCTTAGTATTTCCCTCAGTGTGTAGTGACTGATGACACCAGTGATTGTCTCTGTAGATGGTACAAACACTCAAAAATTTCATTTATGTCTGTGTCTGATATATCACGTAAACAATACACAGTGTCTTTTTAAATGTCTGCATCTGGGAATGATGATAAATATCATGTTTTTTTACCATGTGTATACACATGGTGTTAAAAGTAAATAGCATCATTTGTTGTGTTTTTGCTATGCTTGTGGCTTAGGCGTTGTGTTTAACTCGTAATTCCAGTGTACCGCGATCGAAATCCTCTGCTGGCTGCAAGGATTTTTATCATGGTATGGGGCGTCGCAGTTCGACCCAGCCTAAAATAGGTACCAGGATGGCTGTCCTAGGCAAGTAATGATGGCTGGCATAATGCTAACCACATTACCCACCTAGTGCCGATTGGTCTGTAAAAATATGGGATGCTCTTCCTATATGCCCTATGCACCTAAGGCGTGACAAGGGATTTGTACTTTTTTTTCTTTACTTTACTTTGCTATACTTGATGGCGAAGACACTGAAGGCAGTTATTTATTATGTTTTTTCTTTGTGCAAGGTGCAAACACCTGACAGTGGCACGGATTATATCTGTATCCTCAAATTGGACATACTGCCATGTTCTTAACAGTGTTATTTACTGTGTTATTATCTAAACATGGTGGGACTTTTGTTCACTAGTCAGTGTTGTTGGTTATGTTTGTTGACATTGGTTTTTCATCCATCACAAGTAATGATGACCACTCGTTTTTCTTCATCTGTCATGAAACTATTATTGACTGTCTGTAAGTTCAGAGGCGACTTATAAGCCAAGTAGAGGTCCAGAAAGATCTAGGACAATGAGAACAGGGAACAATGTCTGTAGTTAAAAGACCTGTTATACAAGTCTTTCTAGCCTGTCTTTGCTGTTCAGCTGCTTTTTTTTCTAGATGCCTCGCAAGTCGCTACACCTCACTATGCCTCAGTACGCCTCTTGGCATTGATGGTCATCACCAAACAGGGTTATTTGTTACATTTGGGCCATACACTGCACACAAAGTTATTTACTGAACACTACTGTGGTTGTAATTCTTTTTTTAAACAAAAATACATTTTATGCTAACTTGTGCTGCTGTTTCTGTAGCCTACATTTACTGTAGAAATGCTTTACTTTTGATACCATTCAAAAAATCAAATTTGTGGTACATTAGTAGGGATTATTTTGCAGTTGTAGTATACAAGGCAATAACCTAACAGTACTACAATTGTATATTATAAACTGTAGCTTTTGTGTGCATTTTCTTTTCTTGTTTTTTGTTAATGTTGTCTGCATGGCAGCTGTTACATTAGCTGTTGTGACATGTTCATCCAAATTTATATTCATTTATATTGTTGTGCTTATTGTAACATTGTTCCTTTTTTAATGTTGGTGTGTATTTCACACAAAATGAAATAAGTAGTTATTGAGTACAGTGCAGTTAAGGAATTTTGTAATTGCATTTTTGTTTTTTGCGCTTATAAGGCTATTTGTATATAAGGTTGTTGCATATCCTTTACAGGACGTTGCAGAACCAACCCCAGCAGCCTCTGGCTGTTGTGTGGTTTTTCTAGGCAAATTTATGTCCAGTAGTTTGCCATTGCTTTCTGGGCAGTCGGTCCCCTGATACCATTGTTGAAACCAACGGAAGGCGCATGGCCCGCAGCTGGGATCAAACCGGCACCCCGGCATAACGAAGTGTTCACATCGACTTAGCCACAGAGCCGACACTTTTATATAATGGACCAAAATATTATTCAGGTTAAAAACATAAAGAAAAGAAAATCATTCTCAACAATGTTCAGTATACTTTCTTGTGAAATGGTGAAATATTGTTTCATTAACTCCTTAGGAATCCATTTTGAACACAAGCTGGAGTTCAACTCATCATGGCCAAGCGAAAAATTGGCGGTTGGCCAGATTGGAGGTGTTGCCACTGATAAAGATGGGAATGTGTACATATTCCATCGAGGTTCTAGACAATGGAATGCACAGTGAGTAACTGAGTTGCAGAAGTATTATGCAATGTTTGCATTTAATTTTACTAATTAATGCTTTTTCATTTTTCTCTAAAACATTTAGGGAATTAGTTAGGTTTGATAACAAGTGTAGTGTTGAAAAACAAAGTAAGAGAAAAACAGTGAGAGCAGCAGTTGCCGTTAAAATAGATCTTATCGCTAAGCATGAATGTGGTATCTATGTATGTTAAATTGCTATGAAATTTTAGTTTGTCGGACCCTGGAACAAATTCATTGAATCTCCATTATTTTCACCGGGGAAGATTGTCTTGGTACTCGAACAATCAATTTGATTGTCATCTCAGAACGGATTATGTTCAAATTCCCAGACTAGCACGGAGATGGGCACATGATATAAGTGATTCCTTGAGTATGAAAGTATATGAGGGGCGAGAGCTGGCGAGGGACTGAGTTTCTTTCAGGCAGACAATGATGACAGCGACGTTCTGCAAAGGACCTGCTACATGATGATGATGATGAGTTTCCCATTACTGTCTGTACATTTGGCTTTTGATACCACTGTGGAAACCAATTCAAGGCTGTTTGCTGGGACTGGACCCGGTACCTCAGAGTTACGAAGCATGTTTGCATCTTCTAAGCTAGGGGTTCTCAAACTTTTTTTCGCAGCGGCACATTTGTCAGGCTAAATAAAATGGGCGCCAACCTATCCTTGGATCCAGTTGAATACTTAGAAAATGTAAACAGAACACAGCCACAACATTCCCCAGGGTACTAGCTACGAAACTGTTGACCAACGTCTATTTGAGTGCCCAAAACTCAACAAGACTAGAAGAATACCACTCCCTCCAAGACCAGACAGGTGGGACACCTTGTACGGAGGAAAAGAACAGCTTTTGAAAACATGTAAATTTTACTACATGGTATTGAGTCAAAGGGAAAAAGCTGGCTGGATCGATAACAACACTAACAACAATACTTAGAAAAAATAATTTTGTTCAAAGTGCAAATTTACTGTTCAGTTGTCTTTAATGCGATGACACGAACGAATGCAACTAAATTTGCCTTTCCTTCCTCATTTATTCAGCCTTTATACACCTTTATATTCTCGCTAGCAATATCTTCACATCTGATTTGGAATGAAAATTGCATGATCATACCCCCACCCACACACGCGTACGCACGCACGCACACACTTGCACGCACACACGCGCACGCACACACACATCCCCACACCCACCCCCATTCCAATAGAACATATTTCATATAAATAAGTACTTACTTGATAAGGCTAACAGTTACTATTATACAGACCAAATTTTCAACCTTAAAATTTCATTCACAATTTAGCCACAACTTTACTTATCGACTGCACCTTAACCAATTCAGGTAGAGGATATTTCGCACCTCGAGATAAATACAAAAACAATTCTTAGTGTAAAACAAATATTAAACTCTTTACAATAGTGATGAGAGAAAAACTTAAATTTTAACTTTTGCGCATCAGCATGCTTTCTTTAAAAATTTCAAAATTTCTAGCCGAATTTTCGTTATTATTGCCACAGCACCCCTGCATACTCTCGCGGCACCCCAGTTCGAGAACCTCTGGTCTAAGCTAAAGGTGCCGACTATTTTCAGACTACCAACTTCTTAATTGACATTGTCATATAATTGTGTTTTATTGTGGTGACTATTTCTGTGTTTTCTAGTGGTGACTGTTTCTGTGTTTTCTTGTGGTGACTAATTCTGTGTTTTCTTGTAGTGACTGTTTCTGAGTTTTCTTGTGGTGACTATTTCTGTGTTTTCTTGTGGTGACTGTTTCTGTGTTTTCTTGTGGTGACTATTTCTGTGTTTTCTTGTGGTGACTGTTTCTGTGTTTTCTTGTGGTGACTAATTCTGTGTTTTCTTGTAGTGACTGTTGCTGTGTTTTCTTGTGGTGACTGTTTCTGTGTTTTCTTGTGGTGACTAATTCTGTGTTTTCTTGTGGTGACTGTTTCTGTGTTTTCTTGTGGTGACTGTTTCTGAGTTTTCTTGTGGTGACTATTTCTGTGTTTTCTTGTGGCGACTATTTCTATGTTTTCTTGTGGTGACTGTTTCTGTGTTTTCTTGTGGTTACTATTTCTGTGTTTTCTTGTAGTGACTGTTTCTGAGTTTACTGCTAAATTACTACTATATTATTTGGTTCCAGGTCTTTTTCTCTTGACAATGATTTTATGGATCCGAACTCTCCCATTCAAGAGGATGTTATTGTGGTACTTAACAGTCAAGGACATCTAGTGCGCAAATTTGGGGCTGGACAGTAAGTCTGTGTTTGTGTGAGAACAGGTGTATGTAAGAACAGGTGTATGTAAGAACAGGTGTGTGTAAGAACACGTGTGTGTAAGAACAGGTGTGTGTAAGAACAGTTTTGTGTAAGAACAGGTGTGTGTAAGAACAGGTTTGTGTTTGAACAAGTGTGTGTAAGAACAGGTGTGTGTAAGAACAGGTGTATATAAGAACAGGTGTATGTAAGAACAGGTGTATGTAAAAACAGGTGTGTATTTGAACAAGTGTGTGTAAGAACAGGTGTGTGTAAGAACAGTTTTGTGTTTGAACAAGTGTGTGTAAGAACAGGTGTGTGTAAGAACAGGTTTGTGTTTAAACAGGTTTGTGTTTGAACAGGTGTTTGTAAGAACAGGTGTGTGTAAGAACAGTTTTGTGTTTGAACAAGTGTGGGTAAGAACAAGTGTGTGTAAGAACAGGTGTGTGTAAGAACAAGTGTGTGTAAGAACAGGTTTGTGTTTGAACAGGTGTGTGTAAGAACAGGTGTATGTAAGAACAGAAGCAGATTGATGGATGTGATTAGGCAATTGATTTTGTGTATTTAAGAACTATCTTTAATATACCAGTAATTACCAACCTGGAAGACCTGGGTTCGAATTCTCAATAAGGCTGGAGATTTTTTTTCAGTCAGGGGCAAAATAAAATCCTCACCTGCACAGTCATGGCAACAGCACTAGCCATGCGGTCGTAAATCCTCAGGCCCAAATTACCCCCCCCCCCCCCCCTTGCCTACACCGAAAAAGTGGTAATAAAGATAGCTATTGGCAGTTTGTTTTTAATTACCAGCCTGAAACCTTTGGCTCCCAGGTTAACCCAGCCTCAGACAAGAAAATTATGTGTTCTATACTCAGTATGAGCATTTGTTGAGCTATTAAGATGATAATCATACTCTTGATAAAAACTTGCTTTTGTTTGATAGATACTTTATGCCTCATGGAATTGAAGTTGATCAGGAAGGAAATATCTGGCTCACAGATGTTGCATTGCACCAGGTATGCTTTTTTTTCTTTTTCTTTTTAAATTTGTTTTAAAATTGGTGCTTTAAATCATTTTACACTTAAGTTCAGATGCCATATTTACTGTGCGACATTCTGTGTGAATGAGCGAGTGAACAGTGTGGAAGAGCAAATAGAATATTGCGGTCTCAGGATAATGGCGCTGCAAGGAGTTACCAGGGGATCTGGCTGACACTCAACACTCAAAGGAAGAGCAAGACGGATATACAATCAGACAGTTACTGGTGCCATCGGAATTGGAACTCTTCATTTGCTGCTGAAGATGTTGTCTTTTACAGCATGCTTGACAATGGATCATAGGCTTTTAACCACAGAATAGTACTCTGAAACTCACTCGAAGAAAACACACAATAAAAGTTTCCTTTGCACATGTATGTGTCCATAATGTATATGCTTGAGAGAGTAAGTGAGAGAAAGATGTTATATATTAAAGTAACAAGTAAAGGATCCCTTTCCTTGCCTCCAGGCATACTGGGTGTATAGGGCTAGACCTGTAATTTGTAGACCCAACAGCACTTCGTGGGTGATGTGGTCAGCATCATGCCAGCCACCTTTACTTCCCAGGACTGTACCTGGCACCCACTCAAGGCTGGAGGCAAGGTCATTTTTGAAAGAAGTCCTGCCCCCGTCAGGACCTGAACCCAGGACCTTCCGATCTGCAGGCCAGCGTCTAGCCACTAGACCACGACGGCTCCCAGATGTTTATTATAATTAGTAAAATTAGGACAATAAACAGTCCAGCTGAGAATCAGCTGATGGCAGTGCAGATGTGGTTTTTGAAAATGAAATGCGTAGAATATCATGAACTGACAGAGAACCAAATGAGAAAATCCTCCATGAAACTGTATGTTGATTAGATAAGTTATATATAGACAGTCAAGATTTATTAGACATGCTAGAGAATAAAGCCACTCTTACAAGTCATCAAAGGACAAGCAAATGAAGTGGTTTGGACACCTTACAAGAATGCCCTGGTACTATCTGCCACAGCGAGCAACACTAAAACGTTACAGTGGGTATAGAAGGAGTGGATGACTTTGGAAAATATGGAGTGATGGCATTAAGAACAGCCTTACAGAAATGAACATCAGTCTTAATAGTGCTCTTGACAACTTATCAATGTTACATCTGCCCCAGACACTTCGCTGAGCTACAAGGTGGAAGAGGAGAAGAAGAAGAAGAGAAATAAACTTGAAAACTAGGTAACAGCGGACTTGATAAGAAAAGCTGGAGAGGAAGACTGTGAGATTAATACCTACTGAGGAGCAGTAGATAAAGGTGATTGGGGGATAACTTGGAAGATTGGGTTTGTCTGAGCTAATTGGCACATAGACTTTTTGCTTGTTATATTCATCTTCTCTAGTGGGCAGGCCAAGTTAGGGTGACCAAATATTTCGTCCTTTCAACCTTGTCAGTGCAGTGATCTGGAAAGGCTAATTTTGTCAGTAGAGGTTTGATATTTTGATTGGAACTCACAAATTTTATAGTTATTTTCCAACTGTATCTTTGACAGCTAACATCCAGATTACATGTTGTAACATTCTGCTTTTGAGCCAAAAAATCTATTATTTCTGATTAACTTCCTCAGGTTTTTAAAATTCCTCAAGGAGAAACATCACCTAGTTTGGTTCTTGGACACAGATTCCAACACGGTTCGGACTTGACTTCTTTCTGTAAACCTACAGATGTGGCTGTTCTTTCTTCGGGAGAGTTCTTTGTCTCAGATGGGTAAGACATGTTATTGTAAATGCAGTAATAATTTTGCTAAGCTAATTATATTCATGTTTTTCTTTACAGATCCGGCTTACTTGTATCCAGACTATTGGTTCCTCTGCCTCATGGCTTCTATAGACAGGATGCCAAACTACTGGTTGAGAGGAACATATCTGAATGACTTTACTCCAAAAAATTCAAACCTTTTTCCAGAGATTAGACGATCTGCACATCAATTCAGCGGACTGCTCTTTCTGTTCTAGACAGATTTTACTATAATCTTTCCTTTCCTTAGCATGTACTTACTTATTTTAACATGTGTCTGGTTCTGAAAGGGTTCAGATATAACACTATAAAATAAAACTGACTCTTTCAGTCCCTGAAAGTTTGGCAAGCAAATGTCTAAAGTGGCAACTACTGATAAAATCAAGAGTTCTTTTTTTTTTTTAACAATTAACCTACCAAGAGTGCTTTGTTTTCAGGGATTTTATATACACAATGCCAGTGGCCATTGAGAAAGCCAGATGTATTTAGTATGATCAAAAGTTTAAAAGTTAGACAACAAATGACTGGACTCTTGAAATTCAAGAGTTGAGCCAGTAACACGTCATGTGTTGTTTGGGACTGAAAGAGATAAAATAACGCTCAACACTCAGAGGAAGGATGAGACGGATATACAATCAGGCGGTTACTGGTACCATCGGAATTGGAACTCTCTGCTTGCTGCTGAAGATGGGGACTGAGCACTTATAGGAGTGTCCTGAGTGCTGTGATGTCAATTCTCAATTCAACACTCAGAGAAAAAATAAAAGATCATCATCAGCCGGCAGGTCCTTTACAGAACGTTGCTGTCATCATGGCACGCTTGAAAGACATTATTTCTCTAGCCAGTCCTCCAGCTGTATGTGCATTCATGCCAGTGCATCTTTAATGTCTAGTATCCACTATGAGGGAGGTCTGCCTCGACCTTGTTATATAAAACTGTCCTCCTTCACCATTCTCTCCAAACCAATGTGATGTTTAACATGACCAAAATACCTCAGCTTTCATGGCAAGATGCTGATTATGAGCCAATTGTGCTCAATGTTCAGATGATGCCGGATGTTGGTGTTTTTCTTCTTTTTTGGTCTGTGGTATTCAAAGAATTATTCTAAGTTAGATAGTGTAGGTTAGTGTGCTAACTGGTTGAGAAATAAGCTGTTTAAAAAAGCATGTCTTCAGTAAACACAAGGTGAGCTGTTAAGCATTGAAGAGTTACAGCTCAGAGGATTCATAATTAAGTGATTGCTGCCTGATCAAACATAATCTTTAATAGTCATTTGATTAATCAACACAGAACATTCTTAAGCAGTCATTTTATGCTTGTCGAGCTATTAAGGAGATCAAAACACTTGCACTTTTGGAGTGCTTACTGATAACATATTCTTAATTTTATCAGCATTCTTTTATATCTACTTTCAGCTACTGCAATGGTCGAGTATTGAAATTTGCTCGGAATGGAACGTTAATTAGAGCTTGGGGAGAGAGACAAGACTTTGCTGGTAGGAAAGGTTGTTGTTTTTTTTAAGTAAATAATTTGATATGACATACATGGGACAGGGAGGAATGAACAAACTTTATATTCAAAATTGGGCACGCAGGCCCATCTTAAATTCAACCATTTTAAACACTCATCTTTCACATGGAAATTGTATTTTATCAATAAAGCATGAGTGTTCATATAACGATGTGCATAATATATATATATATGCGTGTGTGTGAGTGAGTGCACGTGTGAGTGCATGTATGTGTGTATTATATATAATATGCATTGACTACTGATAATTTATGCAAATTTTTTATTGCAGCCAACCCTCCCCCGATTGGATCATTTGACATCTCTCATAGCGTTACCGTATCAGAAGAGAACAATCTGGTCTGTGTGGCTGACAGAGAAAATGGGCGGATACAATGTTTTGACTTGGATGGTAATTTCAAGCACATCATCAAACATCCTGAATTTGGGAACCGGCTTTTTGCTATTGAACAGTCTCCTGTTCAGGGTAAGAGCTCATTGGGAACTTTGATAACTTTATTGTTGAATTGCCAAGTTAGAGCATATTCATGTGTTCTGTACATTTAGCCTTGGTTGGCAGCTGGTCTAGGAGGGAAGATGGAAACTGATAGAACACTGCTTTTCTGCTCCTGCAGCTTTTGCAAAATCCTTTGTTCCAGATATATTGGTGTACCTTTCCTTTGCAGTAAACAAGGCAGGTGGAGGGAGGCATCATGCTGCATGGACAACATATGGTATCTACAGGCTGAATCGTGCTCATCTATGAAGAGGGTGTTCCTACAGCATTTTATAACGCTGAGTCCTACAGCTTTTTATAACACTGAGGGAAGAAAAAAACAATTACTTCCTTTATTTACTACTTCTGTGTTTTGGGCGGGGCTGTAAGTTTGAGGATTTAGGGCCACATGGATAGTGCTGCTGCCACTGATTGTGCAGGTAAAGATTTTATTTTTGTCCCCGACAGAAAAAAATCTCCAACCTTACTGAGGATTTGACCTTGGGTTTCCCGCTTGAGAGCCCAACATTCTAACCATTCGGTCAGCCGCCCCTCTTATAACACATCTGCATCTTAAATGCAGAAAGGCACCAGTGTGAGGTGCGGCGAAGGCTTCATGGTGATTTTGCGGCGTACCAAAGATGCAACAGGCAATGATTTTAGCTGCACATTTTATCTCTCTCTTTCTTGGTCTTTCCCTTGCCTTCCTCCCAGATATTCTGCTGTAACAAATCACATATGCAGTTTGGTTTGATTGCATTCTATATATATGGCTGAAACCTTTCATTCTTTGTCTGTCAATATAATTCAGACGCTGTCTTATTCCAACTTTCTATCTAATGATGGTATTCCTAACTATGCCCCTTTTTGTGTTGTTTGAGACCCTTTTTTTAACATTTGGTCAGAGAATACTGAAGAAATCTGGCTTTCCTATTCACTGTATATTTAGCCTCTTTTAACACTTGCAATTTGTAATGGTGATTATATACCTCATTGGGCATCAGCTACAAAATAACCTCCAAGGATTGAAAAAAGTGAACAAATCATTATTGTACGCCTTGTCAGATATACTAGGCGTTAATGTTTCTATACATCTCTCACTCCTTGAATATTTTTGATCAGTTAAAGTTAGTTATGTATCCTTTACAGGACATTGCAGAACCCACCCAAGCATTTTTGGGGTTTTTCTAGACAAATTTTACGTTCAGTAATTTGCCATTGCTTTCTGACCGGTCAGCTATCAGTACCACTGTTGATAGCAGTGCAAGACAAATCGTCTGCAGCTGGGATCAAACCTGAAACCCCACCATTATGAAGCGCGTTCGCAGTGACTAAACCAAAGACGCTGACTTTGATCAATAACCATGCTGATAGTCCTCCTTATTGCCTCCTTAGACTATCTAGCATCATCTCTCTGAGTCACCGTCTTCCTTTTCAGCTGTTGATCTGTCCAATCATCATAGTGTTCCATGTCTGTGCATCACATGACCAGATGTTTGTTTAATAAGTTAAAATCAGGGATAATATTAGTACAAATAGCCACTAAGTTAGTGTCTGTTATACTTGGCTGATCATGTCCCTTAAAGATGCAGACAGTAACTTTGTGGCTTGTGTATATTCTTCTTATTCTTCTTTTTCATATTCACAGGCTGTAAGCTCTGGCAGAAAGTTCTGGTTATTTGTCCATTTTCGGACTTAAGTCTTCTTCCAGAATCTGAGTGTTGCACGCATATCTGTTTTACAGATCTGAGTTATTTTTATGCAGACCGTTGGTTCATTACTTCTCAGTCAAAGATGACAAAGGAGGTGCATCAGTGAACACAAGTTTTCTTTACGTAATTAACTAGAAATATTCAGCTGCTTGACCTTTTAGTGAATATTGGCTTGAATCACTAGAGGGCTTTTTTCTGGCGGTATGCAACCGTACACCCAGCGTCCGTGGCTTAGGTTTTACGAGTCCGACTTGTAATTCCAACATACCGCAATTGAAACCCACTGCTGGCTGCATGGATTTTTTATCATGTTATGGGGTGTCGCAGGTCGACCCTGTCTAAAATGGGTACCAGGATATATGTCCTGGGGAAGTAAAGATGGCAGGCGTAATGCTCACCACATTACCCACCTAGTGCCGATTGGTCTGTAAAAATATGGAAGCTCTTCCCATATGATCGATGCACCTAAAGGTGAGAAAATAGATCTTTACTTTTACTTTTTTTGTGTGTGTAACGGTACACAGTACTATCATTTTTTATTTTTTAAGGCATCATGTTTTTCAGCACTGCTGTAATTACAGACACTTTGTGGTGATTACTGGCTCCTTTTCAAGACATCTTATGATGAGTCCTGACAGCTTTTCTCTAGGATGAAAGCCTTGGTCACTGGTACAATAGTATATCTATCTTTGGCCAGACAACCCAATGATTGAATGAGCTGGCTGCATTCAGTCTCAGCGCATGGGTTAGATACTTCTGCATTGAGGAGGCCATCCAGATGAGTTATTATATGGCATGTGAGATATGATGAGACTGGTTTCTTTACTTGTAGGTGGTGTTTTATATGCTGTCAATGGACCATCATTTAGTGGGCCCACAGACATTTCTGTACAAGGCTTTACCTTGGACATCAAAACAGGTGCCCTTTTGGAAACCTGGAACATTCCTCAGGTATGATATAATGCTTTTATGTGTTGTTATACGTAAAATAGTCCGCTCTGTGGCTAAGTCGATGCGAACGCTTCGTAATGCCGGGTGCCGGGTTCGATTCCAGCTGCGGGGCATGCGCCTTGCATTGGTTTCGACAGTGGTATCAGGGGGCCGACCGTCCAGAAAGCAAAAGCAAACTACTGGATGTAAATTTGCCTAGAAAAACCACAACAGCCAATGCTGGTGATGGTTCTGCAATGTCCTAGGCAAATTTACATCCAGTAGTTTGCTATTGCTTTCTGGACGGTCGGCTTCTCGATACCACTGTCAAAACCAATGCAAGGCGCATGCCCCGCAGCTGGAATCGAACCCGGCACCAAGGCATTACGAAGGGGCTTATAATGCTAGACTTATATGTTAGAAACCAAACAGCACTCGGGTGGTGATATGGTTAGCATCATGCCAGCTGCCTTTACGTCCCAGGACTTTACTTTGTACCCATTTTTAGCTGGGTCAGCCTGGAATCTTAGGTAATTTTATTTTTTAACCCGGCTCTGTGCGGATTTAAAGCTACAACCTTTGGGCCTGAGGTGAGCATCTAACCATGACACCATTGCGGCTACTAAAATGTCCTGGGAAGTAAAGAGGATGATTTCTCCCATTTAGAGAGAATACCTTGTTATGCCATACCAAAGCCTACACAGAAAGAGGACAAGGATATGGTGCAAGAGTTAGACCAAGAACAAAATGGAAGGATGACATCAAAGAAACTACAACAGAACAATGTGGCTATGATCAAGGCAGCCAGTAGAGCAAGAAGCAGAACCTAAAATCTTCATCCACTGAGTGCGGTAAAAGAAAAGGCGAAGAAGATTATCATGATAAATCTAATTCCTCATGTAATTTTAACATTTTGTTATGTTTCTTTTGTTTTTCTATCTATAAATTGGCCAGTTAACCATACTAAGTGTATTTTTAAAAAAAAGCTAGCATACATCTAATTCAACTACGGCGAAAATCACCCTTGTTGGACTATACATTACTGTGTTGTTGTTTTGCAATTCCCCTGTATAACTGTTATATGGCTATACGGTTTAATGTGGTTTCCGAGCATTTGTACCTGATGAATTCTCATCCTTGAGATATTAATTCTACAGACTGCAGACCCGGAGGGATTTTATTTTATTATATAATTCAAACCTTGCTATAGCATTTTCATTAGACTGAATCTGCAACCCAAAAGTTATCACTGCTGTTGATTCAGTTTTGGTTATAGTTGTCTCTCTTTATGTGATTCTTCTTCTAGTTCTATTTCTGCGTTCATCCGATAGTGTAATTGTGTCTGTTTATATCATGGATGGGATATTTTGGCCAAAACATCTGACTTCTGCGAGCATTTGTTGACTGGGTTAGCCTTCCCTGCTATATGTGATTGAAGTACCTTAAATTTTCATCACCAGGCAGATTTGATTTAATTCATTCTTTCTAAGAAAATGTGTACTTTATGTTTGGGTCACAGTGTGTTAAAATAATAATATTATCAGATCGAAGGAGTTGAATGATGGTCGAGGTAGTGTGGGTTAGTTCAGTAACTGAATGTGACATCAGGAGTTAACTCATTCTGTGCCAAGTATTTTGTTTTACATTCATTGTCTTGCCTTTAGTCATATGTTTTTTGTAACTATATCTTGACCAAATTTTATGCTAATGCCACACAACCCCATTTACTCATTAACTCATTAACATTCAATAGGATTATTACTTGAAATCATAAGACCCAATATTTAATAGTTTAAAGTAACAATTATTTTGGGTAGTCAGATAAAACAGTCTTTTACTAAAAGTGTTAAGAAAAATGTAAATTGTAAATATAACCTAACAGACACATGGGGAGGTCTTGATATTAAATGAGTTGATTAGCATTATTTCTGAGGAAACATTTCACGCTGTCACCTCGAGAAGGCACAAAACCAACACTTCTGACTGGGTCAGCTCCTCATAAATGTCACTAATCTGGCTTGTCGACAGTGACCTGTTTATGAGATGTATAATTAATGCTATTGCCAAATTCACGCCTGCGCAAACCTTTATGATGTCAGGACGTTAATATATTAACTAAAAATAGCATTTGAAGGGGCCCTCATACCATTAAATATACCTGCGTAACATTGTTGTTTTAAGGATTTCTTTATTGAATTCCCATAGGGTCATGGCTCATTTGTTTTCTTTTTGATTAATGTTACCAAGACAGAAGTGTTAAAATGTCTTTTTCTTCCTCTACAGCATCTTCACAACCCGCATGATGTGTGCATACATACAGGTAGTCAGTCAGTGTATGTTGGAGAGCTGAATCCTCAGGCTGTGTGGAAATTGTCCAGGCAACTACCCACTGCTGAGTCCACTACACCTGTACATGTACACATTCATAAGAAGCCAAATTATTCAGACCATACTGGTAAGGAATAGGTTTTCTTAGTGGTCACCTGCTGTCAATTTTGGTCTACAGTTCTCGTTGTTTGTCCACTTCTGGTCTTTAGGTCAGCTCCAGAACTTGAGTTTTGCATGCACATCCATTTTACATATCTGGTTTATTTGTTTGCAGACTGTTGGTTTCTTGTCTTTCAGGCAGATGCACTCTGCCTTTAAAGGAAACACCGCTAATTAGTCGGCTTTTACAGCTTGCCTGTTAGGGATTCAGTGTGTCTGCCCCACTTCCCCTAAATGGGGCCATTAGTCACCTAATTTGGATGCCAGGCTACCAGCATCTAAAGAAAATGTTTTGTGGTGAACTATATGCAGCTAGAAATAACACATGTACACCCTTAATACTGCATTCAAATCCTTAGGCGTCAACAACACAGACAGATGGGAAGCTGCCTCATGATCTGAAAGTTGTGAGTTAAGGTTCTAATTTTGTCAGTCAATTTGCAAGTGCAGATCTTTCAGGGACCATTGGTGTTGACACTGGAGCTACAGAGGCCTTCCGTCTCCGACCTTAATAGTGAATGGATGACAGTTGAGAACTTGGCTTATGTTGACCGTTCTCGTCGCCGTTTCTCCTCCACTTTCGATGTTGCAAGATTGTGAAAGTCCGGTTTGCAGCCGGAGCTACTGAGTTTAGTGCTACTGGCGGCACTGAGCTGTGATTACCAATTATTGACTGAGTTCCAGATTCGTACGTAATGGCAATGATGGTTGATGTATTTTTGTTCGTTGTGTTTCTGGGACAAGACCTGTGCTATAGCTGCTATTTACTTGGCCGAGGACGTGTGGAGAATGGTCAGGAATTGTTTTAATCTAATCATCGCCCAGCGATTCGTCGACTGAAGTTGATTTTCAGCGATAACGCCTGGTCTCGCAGTGTGTTTAAGGAGGCATGCACCGTATGGTTTGCCAGATCATATTGTCTGTGTTTTGCTGACTGAGGACACTTTGTATGGCTACGGCATTCACTTGAAGTATCCAGCGTATCGGACTCAGTTTGTGACTGGAATCAATGGCATAGGCGGTTGAGCAGTTATGGGCCAAGCTCGTTTGCTGTGATGCTGGAACCATAATGACTAACTAACTAACTAACTGGAGCTACAGAGTTTCATGTCTTTGCTATGCTCTCAGCTGCTGTGCAGGGAGAAAGCAGACCTTATGGAATATAAACTGGTTCCCCAACAACACACACTGTCTGACTGGGCATTATTCATGTGTACCAGACATCTTGTTATGTATGTTTTTACATCTTGTTATATATTTTTTCATCTTGTGTTTAGAGGGATTCTGAAAAACTCTGACACCATATTTGTTTTCCTGCACGATTTGTATATTTGGTCCCTCAGGAAAAAGTATACGCTTGAGTTTATTATTGCCATCCCTCAGACTTTATCTAGGACCTTGTGGGAGTGAAAGAGTAAAATATAAGGTGGTCTTTATGGTGAAGTGGTCAAGCCATTTGCCAAAACACTCTAAAGGTCATTTCATGGTTGATTTCACAGACCGCATTGTTCATTTCATGAGTTTTTTATGGAGATCACTGGAGATCATCAACAGTGCTACAGATTTTGTGCTATCTGTGATAGTTTCAGCAGGTGGCTGCCCATTCTGCATAGAGAGATCAAGCTTTATAGGATCAAATCCAGTGCAGTGAAGCCGATCCTTTCAACTTAGCATCCTTATTTTTATATAGGTTAGTTGTGTATCCTTTACAGGACGTTGCAGAACCAACAGCTCCTGGCTGTTGTGTGGTTTTTCTACACAAATTTACGTCCAGTAGTTTGCCATTGCTTTCTGGACGGTCGGCTTTCTTGATACCACTGTCGAAACCAACGAAAGGCACATGCCCCGCAGCTGGGATCGAACCTGGCATTACAAAGCGTTCGCATCACTTAGCCACAGAGCTGACGATTTTTATATAGTTCATGGTAATCTACATAGTGTACTTCAGTCAGTCAATCGGGTGCTGTCTCCACAATGAAGGTTGGCTGCAATGGATCCCTAGTATGCTCTGTCTCTTGTCTTGGTTGTACACTGTCTCAGACTGCTGTCCATCCATCTCTTGATGTCATCCTTTCATTTGAATCGTTGCCTACCTCTTGCTGTCTTGACTTGACCTTTCCATCCAGTATGGTTTTTACAAGTGTGTTATGTCTTTTAATGGAGCCAAAGTATTTTAATTGTGGTTTTTTTTTTTTTTTTTTTAGCAATTCACTTTTTATTTGTAGCCTTTCCAGAACTCTGTTTTGGACTGTTTTTGTTTCCATGAAATTTGACCTATTCTTCTGTATACCCACATTTCCAGAGACCCAATTCGATTTTGTTCATCCCCTTTTTATTATTATTTTATATACAGAAAACAATGTAGAAGAGCGTACAACTGACTCTAGCAAAAAACAGGGAGAAGCAGTCAAGCAGGTTTCTGAAACAGCTCAGAACAAGTCATCTATAGTCATCAGCAAAGAGACCGAGAGTGAGAAAAGTGACATAAGCCCTGCAGTTTTGATCGGTTGTCTGCTTGTTATCCCTGTTATCCTGTTGTTGATCATCATCTTGCTTGTCCGGGCCCGCCACTCAGGTGAGATAGAATGATACTAAGTTAATTTTGTAGGTGAGGTAATCTAATACTCAGTCATCAGACACCTTTGCTCAAGTGTGTCATAAGAGTCAATTGGGGGGAGGGGGGCTTGCTTCAAAGTTGAAGAGTGTGTCTGCCTGAGAGGCAAGGAACCAACAGTCTGCATACAAACAAGTCAGATCGGTAAAACAGATATGCACACAACACTCAGGTTCTCGAATGAGACTTAAGTCCAGAGGTGGATGAACAACCAGTAACTTCTGCCAGAGTCTACAGCCGGTGAGCGAGAGGAAGAAGACACCTTTGACAATTTAGTTTAAGAAAGCTGTTTTGTTCACGTAAGTTAGACTAATGCTCTGACAACTTTAAGTTGGTTTACATGTTTTTATTACATTCTTGTGAGATAGACTAATGCTCTGACAACTTTAAGTTGGTTTACATGTTTTTATTACATTCTTGTGAGATAGACTAATGCTCTGACAACTTTAAGTTGGTTTACATGTTTTTATTACATTCTTGTGAGATAGACTAATGCTCTGACAACTTTAAGTTGGTTTACATGTTTTTATTACATTCTTGTGAGATAGACTAATGCTCTGACAACTTTAAGCTGGTTTACATGTTTTTATTACATTTATGTGAGATAGACTAATGCTCTGACATCTTTAAGTTGGTTTACATTTTTTTGTTACATTTATGTGAGATAGACTAATGCTCTGACAACTTTAAGTTGGTTTACATGTTTTTATTACATTCATGTGAGATAGACTAATGCTCTGACAACTTAAAACAAAATTACGTTTAAAAAGTTCAGTGTACCTAAATGAATTTCTCACAGATTTATTAGTGACCTGTGTAAAATTATATATTTTTTTTTTGTAAATGATTTTTCTGGAATTCCAACGGGGTCATGGCCCATCTTTCATAGAATCCGGGAAAGATTATTGAGGGAAAGAGAGGCAGGGGAAACTAAGAGACAATTTAGCATCATAACACAGAGAAACAACTATATCCAAAATTATAGGCAACACACAAAGCAGAAGGCCCAAAAGCCAGGTAGGTAGACAACTGGGAAATAAAGGCAGAAAAAAAAAAGCACTTGCAAAAAATTAATTAACAAGTTATGAGTATGTTTTCAAGTATGTTCATTTTTTAATCTTTCTGCAGGAAAATTGAAATGTTGTGGCCGTAGCAAGAAACGAGTATTCAGCCTGCAAGGGATCCTGGGTAACTCACACAAAGGCTTTGATCCACTGAATACAGAAGAAAGTGATCGTGACTCGGATAATGAAGAATACATGGCCCCAAAGAAAATAAGAACTAAAACTTAAACTTGAACAAAAATAAAAAATCTTAAAACAAACATCGTGTAAACTGTAAATCATAGTGTTTGATAATTTATGGTGAGGTCAGTTTCTGACCATGATTTTGCAATCATAGAGAACAACAGTAAAATTGACAACATAATGTTTAATAGAGATTTTTGGGAAATAGATATTCCCTAAATGGTGACCAAACAACAGTTTGACCATCAAAACAGTGATTTCCTAATGAGAATATTTAAAAAATGCCAGCATAAACAATATTGTGCACAATTTAATGCCTGACATATTTTGCTGCATCTCATCAAGTGCATTACTGTAGAGTAACATCATCATATTTAAAGCTGTGTATCCTTTACAGGACATTGCAGAACCAACCCCAGCAGTTTTGCCATTTTTTTCCTAAATGGTCGGCTTTCTATAACACTGTTGAAGCCTGCACAATATGGTCTGCTGCCAGGTTTCCCATAGCTGGGATCGAACCCAGCACACACAGTTACAAAGAATGTTTGCAGCACCTAGCCATAGAGCGGACACACATCAGTATATAATGAGAAATAATGTAAATCTTTCCATTAAAATTCACAAATGACATTGTCACTCACAGAAAAAGTTTGCGAACAGAATTTATGGGAAATTGAAATCTTATGTGGTTAACCATTCAACTTGTTGGTCTTCTGGCTGTAAGACAAACATTATATTGATGGAGACGATGTGATTTGTATATTTCAGAAGAAAGAATTCCATTTCTCTACTTCGTTATATGTTGATGTAACTCTGTAGCAGGACGCTGTTGAGATAGAGCCAAACATGCCCGACAATAAGTTGTTCATTGTGTTGTTTATGGTAATTATTTTGATAGAAGTGGCAGTGCTAGACAATATGATATCGAGGAACATCTGTATTAGACATCATTGGTAGTATACAAGGCTATAGGCGGACGTGACAACAACACCCTTAGCATCAACTAAAAGAAGAAATGACAAGCGTTCGTATAAAAAATATTTGTTTCACCCAGTTATTTCTTACTATCATACAGAGACGACGTCACAAATGACAAAGCTCATCATATCATCACGCAACACATTGGCAACTATGTATTACCCTCTTTTAACTATAGTGAAAAGACAGAAAATGCAATGGTGCTGACGTGAAATAAGATCTTCCGGCCTCTTGAAAACAGTACTGCAGGCCTCAGTAGAAGGGAAGAGACAGACCAGGAAAGAGCTGGATACAGAACTTGGCTGACTGGACAGGCCTCAAACGTGAAGACATGAAGTCCATTACAAACTGACCAAAAGAGGTAGAAAGAACGAACAATCAATAGTAACTGGTGACCCAACTATACACTCTGTTATGGGACAGTGATGATGATGATGATGATTTCTTACTTCCTGCAACTTTAAACACAAACTTACAAAATACATCTCTTTTTGTGTATTGTGTATATTTGGTAGTTATAATTTTTTGTAATGCTCTGGAACCCTGCATATTAGATTCACATTCCTCTCTGTACTTGTGTTTTTATCTATAGAGTTTTGTCTTGAAAATTATCTTTATTGCAATTTATTTTTTCTTCATTTATTGAGTTTTATCTTTAAACTTATTATGTTTATGGTGGTCATATTTTGTGTGTTAACTTTAAAATTGTATATTGTGATTGTGCTATGTGTTTTACTCACATAAACTAGTCTTTGTTTTGAATGTGAGCAGACATTCATTGCTTTATTACTGTTTGTGATATTCATATATTATGGGTAATTTTTTTCAGGATGACAACAAAGCAGCCAACAAAAATAAGTTTTGTATGCTACTGAAGAGAATTAGCACCTAAAAATTTAACAAAAACTTAGATATCATTGACATTGTTATCAAAATCATTATACTGAAACTGATAGTGTGTTATTTTTTTTTTTTTAAGTCAGTCAATCTATAGGTGTACTAGTTTTTTTTTTTTTTTAAATTGTAAAGGGCCCTTTAACATGCCTTTAGGCGTTTAGGGCTGGACCTATATTTTATAGACCAATCGGCATAAGATGGGTAATGTGATCATTATCATGCCAGCCGCTTTTACTTCCTGGGACTGCACCAGATACCCACTCAAGGCTGGGTCGACCTTGGAGCCAAGGTCATTTTTGTAAAATGTCCAGCTCTGCCAGGGAGCAAACCTACCACTTTCTGATACACAGGTGAGGGTCTAGACACTACGCCACAGCGACTCCTGGTTTATCAGTGTTGTTATGAAAACAGGAGTCTAAATGAGAAGTTGAACCCAGAAGTTTTCCCAGCAGTACAGTCACAAATAACAAATCAAAGGTTCAGCCAGAAAGCCTTCATCAGCATAGCCAAAATAACCAGTGATACAGTTACAGCAATGAACACATAAAATGGGTTAGCTTTTAAGCGACAATAGGTACAAGAAAATCAACTATGCTGACATTCTCAGTGCTCTCAAGGAGACAGGATGAGGAGATGATTCAGAGGACAACATTGAATCAGCAACACTCAAAAGGCTACGAGAACTTGAGGAAAAAAGAGGTGTCGCCAAACATGAATACTATACAGGTAGCCAAAGAAGAATAGTAAACGAACACATAACTGGTTTTATCAGTTCCCGCATGCTGAGGGATATACTAAAGATGGGATCTGAGCGCTTGTGGAGTTGTTTGATGTGCAGTGAGGATAATCTATTGATTAACTAACTAACTATCTAATCCAAGCTTAAGTAACATAATGCTGTTGTTCACTGTCATCACTGAGTCTGACAATGCACAGGAAGTCACCCAGTGAAGTATGATGGGTTAGGTGGAAGCGAAAAGTTACCGCCAAGGGAGGTAACTTGAATTTTTTTTTTTTTTTTTAAAGTATTCAGAAAAAAACTTGAACATTAAGGTCGTTGGGAGAAAGAGCACCGAAAAGGGAGATGAGATGATTATCCAGATACTCGTGAACTCTTTTATGGAAAAAGCAAGACTAATGGCTGTGACCTAACTTCATGTGAAAAAATGCTCTAGTGCTGTCAAATATGTAAACAAGGTGACATTGATACAAGAGTTATCAGTATAGTTATATTGATATATGGTATGTCATCTTTGAATATTTCCCCCTGCAAGTTTAAACAGAATACATTGCTATCATTTTTATACATAGGATAACAAAAATCCTGCTGTGAGCAGTATCATTGTATTGAAATTTGGAGTAGTTTACCCACTGGGTCACTTCACTTAAAACTTCCTATGAGTTTTGTAAAGTCCCGCCCAGCTACACTGTTATTCTGTCAAACCCTTGTACTTCTTTATCTATGTTGATGTATTCTCACCTTTCACAAGATTTACCTACCTTTTTGTTTCCTTTATCTTTGTTAACCAAATCGTGACTTTCACCTTATGTCTGACTTCACATGTTTCTTTAACTAATTCCTGAATTAATATAAATATATTCTAAGTTTGATGTTTAACCCCATGTTTAGCTTTTTCATGTCATGTCATGTCATACAAAGCATACACCAAAACCAAATGAGGAGAGGGTCGTAGAGCATGAGGTAGAGAAAGAAAAATATGAAAAGATAACATCAGAGAAACTCTGCAACAGTATGTCTTTTGTCGAGGTGACCAAAAGAGCAAGAAGTGGCGCCTTATGTTTCCCTCAACAACTGAAGCAGTAAAAGAGGAAGTAAAGAAGAAAAGGTTTACATTTTTCAACCCTAGACTTTCTCTAGTACAGTTTATATGCTTCAAAGTGACAGTCTTTCAGTTTGAGTTATAATAATAAAATAGTAGCACTTAGCGAGTTAGTAACAATCAGGAAACAAGGAATTCACATAAAAGAATAAACAGACAGAAGACCTTATGAAATGGGTGTCATATGAAAGGTCATTATTATACACATGGTTAGTTGACTTGCACTGAATACGTTAATCTCAATGTTTGAATATTTCTCTAGGGTCTTAGAACTATCTCAGTTCATTGTAATTATAATGCTTTCAAATGTGGGTTCTGAGACCTCATTATGAGCTGTCTTGCAGAATCCACCTTAGTATATGAAAATTCATTTTTGTCCTCACTCTGTGAATGTTTTGTTGCAAGTCACTGTTCCATTTTATCTACACCAGCTTTAATGAAGTGTTGTTATAATTACTTAAACAGTTGTGGATATAAGTAAGTTGTGAGCCGTCATAAATGCCTTTCATATGAGTTATTCTGTGCTTGAATCCACATCCAGACAGATGGATATGGGCTATTAAGTCAAACCATCCTAAATGGAAACCAGGGAATATTCTAGGAATTAAAAATGGTTAAAAAAATAATACTTCCCAGTACTATAGTTGGTACCCATTCTAGGCTGAGTTGAACTGGGTCCCAGGTCATTTTGAAAAAAGTCCTGCTCCTTTAGGACCCATTCCCACAACCTTCCCATCCACAGGCGAGCTTCTAGTTGCTACACCACAGCGAATCCTTATAGGGCAGAAGGAAATGAATATTTACTTTTTGGTCTCTTTACTTACATCAGTAAATTATACACAGGTTTTTTTGTTTTTTTGTATGCTGTTGATGTCCAGAAACTGTTTACCGTGTAGTATATTGTTTGTTTTATTACCATGAGGACAGCCCTTTTTTCCAAACTGCCAGCCAGGAAATTGGACGCTGGTAAACGTTGAGGATTGCATTTTGAAACCATTTCACTAACTTCGGTGTCACAGAACTTACTTAAATACCTGAAAACGTATGTTCAAATGTTCTGCAGCTTAAGGGATTATAAATTAATAATCCTGTGATTTACTGTTGGGCATATCTGTTATTTGCCCAGGGCATTTTTTCCTAGAAAAATAAAAGGAATATACTGTAATTTTTTTTTATTTATATGTTTGAGGTTTTAACAATGGATCATCATGGCACACGGGTGTAACCCATAAGTGCTCCCTTCTTCTTCCAGCTCAAGTCCGAAGAATCTCATCAAAGTGCACAGACTCTTTAGCGAGGATCCTGAAATACTTCGGGTAAATTTTTAACTTTAAATTTTGCCTGGGCAGCACCGTTAGGCCGCTCTTTTCAATTTCAAACTGCCAAGGGATTTATTTACGTGTGCAACAATGCACACGGGCGTCCGATCTCACTACCAGGGGAAATTACTAGAAGTCCAAGTGAAACAAATCCCAGCCCTTACCAGGGATTGAACCCGGAACCTCTAGCACACAAGGTGGACACAATGCCTCGAGACCACGCAGCCCCCTTAATATTATATGTTAAATGATTATTAGTTTAAACAAAAATGCAGTATTGTTGGTCTTAGTTTCAGTCTGTATAAATTGTACAATGTAAAATAAGCAGTGTTGGGGTTACCATATGCACTGTATCTAACCTTCATTGCCGAGATGGTACCATTTTGAGGGTTACTTTAGTTACTTATTTTAAACTAAGTATGGTAAAATATCAGAAACAGCTGTGTTAACTCTTTAAATATGTGTTTCATTTTTTGGACCAGTTAGTGGGAATATAGACATTTTTTATTGTTATTAAGCCGGTTTTTATGGGGGGATAAAATGTTATTTTGTTTATGCCAGTATATCAGACCTTAAGGTTTTTATTGGTTGTTTGTTTCAGTTGTCCATTATTGAAATCAAAACATTTCCCTTTTTTCCCCTTACTAAGTTGCATTTCTCCATGACGAAAACAAACCTGTGAATTTTATTTAGATTTTTATACCACTGTGATGGAACGAGATTTTTTGTTTGATCACTAAATTTGTTGCCAGTTGTAAAATCATGTTTGTACTTGTCAGGAAAAATGGCAGGTATTCAAGAATATTCCAGATTATTTGTAGATTGGCATGTTTTTGTCCTGTGTATCTGCATAAATCTGTTTGGTCATGTCAATTTGCATGGATTGGTTTGCCCTGTAGATCTGCATGTACATGAGTTTGTCCTGTAGTTATGCATGTATTTGTCCTGTAGATCTGCACAAATTTAGTTATTTGTTGTGTAAATCTGCATATATTTATCCTGTAGGTTATCATATTTTGTTTCTGTCCCATGTTAATTTTTGTTATTGTTTATTTCTTTGATAAACTGTGATTTTCTTTATCATAGAAAACTGTTAACTGTTTCATGCACTAGTCTTGAAAACAGCTAACCTAGTCCACTTAACATACAAATTAACAACTGAAAGATAAAATAGATTCCTGAATTCAAGGTACCTGGTAAGTATCTTTATAGAAGACAAGCAGCTTGATGGGAATGGAACGTATGATGACAAGAGTCTAATGCAGTCATTTATAAATTATCATTCAAATGCCCAAGTATCAACATGAAAATATATTATTACATATTAATACCAACTCTTCAACAGGCCAGGTCCCAACTAGTGGCAGAGAATGGTAGATGTAGCATCATGAAAAAAAGGTAGTTTGATCAACTCAGTAGAATTGGGTTTGCAGAACCATCCACATTTATAAAAGTAGAGACCCGAAAAGAATATAATAGTTTTTCTGCCAGACTAGTCATCCTAGGTTTAAATCTGAGTAGAATTTCCTTTGCAAAATAAACCTGATCTCTCTTGTCAAGCAGGAGCCACTGCAGTGTAGCAGCTAGACGCTGGCCTGTGTATCTGAAGGTTATGGGTTCAGGTACTAACTGAGCATGACTTTTTCAAAAAACGACTTTGGCTGCCAAGTTGACACAGCCTCAAATAGGTACCAACTAAAGGTGGCTGGCCTGATGTGGACCACATCACCGACCAAGTGTTGATTGGCCAATCAAATAAATATGCCCTGTCCCATCTTGTGCTGATTGGTCTATAAAAATGTCTAGCCCTATATGCCCTATAAGCCTAAAGGTGTGGAAAAGGGACCTTTACCTTTACTTTTATATGCCCTGTACTCCTGAAGGTGTGCAAAGCGGTCCATTACTTTACTTTATACCCAGGTCAACCAAACTTAAACTCAGTACTAGCAAATTTCTGCATATAAGGGCAGCCATTGCATTAGTTTTTAGTGCTGGTTGGTCTATTTCACTATAGAAATAGCACCACATGCCAGTCAGTCTGGAAACATATCTGTTATCTCATCATCATGTAGCAGGTCCTTTGCAGAACGTCGCTCTCATCACAGTCTGCCTGTAAGAAACTCGGTCTCTTGCCAGTTCACCCGCCTCATGAACTTTCACACTCAAGGAGTCACTTATATCCTGTGCCCATCTTCGTGTCGGTCGGCCTCTGCCCCTCCTTCCTGGTACCATGCCTTCTGCTATAATTTTTTCCAATCCGTCGTGGCGCTTTATATGACCAAAATATTTCAGCTTTCGAGAAAGGATGCTGTTTATTATTAGCCAATCTTCCTTGATGTTCAGATCTTTTAAGATGTCAATATTTCTCATCTTCTTTGTCCAAGATATTCTGAGAATCTTTCTATAGCATTTCAGCTCAAAAGCCCCTATTCTTTTTCTTAAGGACTGAGAGATAGCACATCCGTATGTAGCCACAGGAAAGATGAATGCTCTCAAAATTCTAATTTTTATCTCCTTGCTGGTGCTTAACATAGACTTTTAAGGCTGTTTCATCTTTGCATTGCTATGGCCATCCTCCTTTTAATTTCTGTCGAACAGTCTCCATTGTTGTTTATTATAAAGCCTAGATATTCAAATTTTGTGACATTTTCAATGTCTTCATCATTTATTGTTATTTTTGGGTGACAGTCAGTTTTATCTGTGGACATTATTTTTGTTTTCTTTAAATTCAAGAACAGATTTTGATCTTCACTGTGCTTTTGGACGGACAATATTAAATTTTCTATTCCCTTTACGCTGATCTATTATCTACTTACTTGTATTATAACAACATTGAAATCTGTGAATGATGTTTACCGTTATTGTCAAATAATACTTCCAGGATGTTTCTTTATACAGGGTGATTGTGATTAACTTGTATTTTTTTTTTCAACTTTGTGTTTTTGTTTTGTTTTTTAAACTTTAAAGAAGATAATTTTGAAAGTTTTATTGTTTAGCAAGTCAGTCAATAACTAACTGTACCAGGCCACATGTTGCTGTGACTCAGTTTGGCTTAATGGAAAAGAAAAAAATAGAAAGCCTACGTGTCTAATATGGTTAATTTTGCAGTCAGTATCTGCCAGATATAGAGATAGTCTCGTTTGCCTACTCTAGAACATGCAAGATATAATTATATCTTTACATTAGTGGTCATTTAAATTGTGTTATTAAGACTTTTTTTTAAATGTCTATTTGTTTATCACATTCTAAACCTGTTTGTATTTTTTCAAGAGCTTAAAGTAAAGCTTACGACTGTACTTCAAAATAACCAACTTATTGGCTCAGTATTTTCTTGATGATAAAGTTAAGTACTCTAGTTTTGATACAAGATTTGATTTCTTTTGAACTCTGCAGATTTCCTAGTACCTGAAAGTTGGCCTGTCTTGCCTTTAGTGTATATTCCTTTTTTTTTTCCTCTTTCGGTTCTCCCATCTTTATTAACATTGTTTGTCTAAATTAGTGCATGACTCCACATCTTGAAGTAAGATACTACCCCTTGACAAGTGTGTCGTAAAATGTGACTAATTTAGGATTTTCTAGAATTAGATGTCAGTCAGTCAGTCAGTCAGTCAGTCAGTCAGTAATACGTCCTTTGCTAAACCTTGCTCCCATAACAACCCTCAGGGAACACAAGCAAGATCTCCCACGTCCAACTCACCCATCTCGCCTTCCTCTTCCTCTCTTCCCAAGCATATACCCCTCCATTATTTTTCTCTCCAAACGTTTGTGACGTTTCAAGTAACCAAATGTTAGATGTGTTGGACTGTAAAGTGCAGATTTTCCAGCATAGCTGAAAGCCGTAACACAGTGTGTACTAACATGCATGTTGTGGGGAGAAGGTGTTTAGAAAAGAAAAAGAATAGCTAAAAAAAATATACATTTATCTTTTGTGTCCAATAAATGGTTAAAATGTCTTTAGAAATGTATGATGACATTTACATTTAGGGGTCTTACATTAATGCAGTAAGTGACTATAGATTTATGGGAATTTTGATGGACATAGTCACAACATCATAAACAAAAGTGTGAACACTGTTCCAGTGAAATTTATTTTCTTTGCCAATATTTTAAATAAATGTAACAAGTATTTTTTTTGTGGCTCACTGCACTGTTGTTATTTTATTTGTCTGGTAAATAGCAAGTGTTGACTCTTGAATGCAAAGATAAACTTGCTTGAGCACTTTAAAAAAAAAGTTTTATATCTATAAGAGCGAGGAGTGTGATTTGTTTCTCTCAGCTTGATGCTTAGATACCATCTGTATGGCAGTTGTGTTGCAAATGTCCCTCCCCTTGGGCGGTTATAGAAACCAGCATAATGTGCAAGCCCAGTACTATCTTTACTGCCTGTATTTACCACTTGTTGGCACCGCCTGGAACATGGAACAGGAAGATCTTGAACCTTAAGAGCATGGCTAGTGCAGTTACCACAGACTGTCCACAATAGGATTTTTATTTTTGGCCGTGAATGTAACCAGTGGTAATTCAGAACAGCACATTCTGATTAGCTTGGATTAGGTTTAGGCTGATAATGTTCCCTCATGGGTTTACAATATTTCATGGTCAGCAGACTTCGTCTCCATGCCCAGAGGACTTTATTGTCTTGAGACACTTAATGGAACTCTATCTAATGCAGTGATTTATTTGCGTTGTTGTTTTTCTGTTGATATCTAGCAAAGATTATAGAAAAATTATCAAATCAATCCATGTATTCACATTTTGTTTGTCACCATTGTGACTGAAGCGGCTGGATTTCTTCCTTAGTCGAGTTACCCTTATGGTCTTGTTTTATTTTGATCAAAATTAGAGGTATGCCGTCTTCATTTTTCCAAAACAGGTTCAGTAACAACCTCATTTGAACTTCTGTGGTAATATATTAACATGCAGCTTTTATACCATGAGTTGCCATTGTTTCCCTTTCCACATTCCCAGGTTTCATATTCATCTTTAACTACTTATATTTTTTTTGTGAGAAGCTAAACACACACACACAAAATTTAATGCTTGCCATCGATTTCTCTTCATGAGTCTAATGCATGTGTTTTGCTTTTTATATTTTCTTACTGTCTACTCTTTTTTTTTTTCTACTGTTTCTTTCTACATATTTTGGGAAAACTCTACACAAGTATGTCATTTAATTTTAATTTTTTTTTTTTAAGTATTGTGTTGATTCTTCAGTGTCTTTTTGCAGGGTCTGTTTCTGTAATTATATAGTAATGTTTCAAAATTATTAGTAATTGTTTTGTGTAGGCTTCAATATTGTCAGTACTTGGAACAATTAATAATGATTACTCCCTGATGACACAATTACTGATAAAACAATCTTTTTCAAAGATGCTGGAGTTTGGATTTAAATCTACTGCAGGAAAGGAACAGGGTATTAGTGGAAAGGGGGAAGTGTTAAATCTGAAGTGTACACGTCCAGCATCTGCACCTCGCAATAGTTGCTGATGGAGACGGAGCAAATGTGGATTTACCCAGGGTGCTATGAGGCAGTTTTGAATTAACTCTTTCAGTCCCAGGAAACACATCCAACGTTAATAGACTCCTAATTAGAATCCCAATAAACACAAGACGTGTTGATTTTATGTTTCTTTACTACCCCTTGGACCTGTGATGCTAAACCCCCTGGGACTGAAAGAGTTTACAATTTTCATGAAATATTACATCCCTCCATCTCATGTCTTTTTGTTTCTGCTAAAGCTCATGTTTTACCCATCTTTATTTTCACTAATATCCCAGGCATTATTTACTTGTTTTATCTATGTACAAACCAAAGGTGGTGGTATCCAGTGTTTGTTAATTACTTTAGTGTAAGTTGTATGGATTCAAACCTCATCTGTTATTACTGGTAACCACTCTAAACCCGTTTAACCTTCATAAAAATTCTGCATAGGATATTGAAATGTTACTACTCTACTAACAGAGCATCCCCAACTGGAAGATTCTGATGTGTTATTGTTGTTGTTCTTTTAGCATAAGGTATTCCCGATCAACACAGAGAAACCGATCAGCACAAAGAAACATATCAGCACAAAGAAACCGATCAGCACAAAGAAATATCTAAATTTCCACTGTATGCTACTAGTGCCAGCCATGGTCACTCATATCAGACCACACACAAAAATTAGTCACCCCAGAAATGAGATGTCTTAGAAGGGCTACAAATGTGACCAGAAGAGATCAAGAGAAAAAATCAGAAATGAGGCCATAGGAGAAAAAAAACAGATAAAATGGTTTGCCCACTTAGAGAAAATGCCTTGCAACACGATACCATACAAGGCATACACCAAAAGAGAAGAAGGACGTAGAGCATATGGTAGACCAAGAACAGAATGGAAAGATAACATCAGAGAAACTCTACAACTGCACAATGTGTCTGTGGTTGAGGTAACCAGAAGAGCAAGAAGCCAAACCCTATATCTGCCTCAACATCTGAATTGGGGAAAGGGAAAGTGAAGAAAAAGAGAAAGATTCCAAGTGTTTGTATATCTGCTTGTTTATTGTATCTCCACCAGTGTGCCTCATTTCCTTACATTTTACTTACTTTTTTTTTAGTATATAACAAAACCAATTGGTGCATCTTTCTCAATATTCTCCTAATTAGTTATCAGTATTATCAGAAACTTCCAGTTGTGTATAATCATTACATGGATTTCTCTGTTATTTTAATGTTTCTATTGGTCCAGTTTTAAAGCACTCATAACTAACCTTCCTACATTCATACCTACAGCTTCCCTCTGTGGGTTCCGGGGCCCTATTATAGGGGTAACATGAATAGGCCCACTGCCAACCGAAAAGCATGTCGTAAGAGTCGACTTATTGGGAGCTTCTTTCGAAGTCGGCGTGCATCTGCCTAAGAGGCAAGTAACCAGCAGTCTGCATAAAATGAGTCAGATCTGTAAAATGGGTGCACAAGGTTCTGGAACAGGACTGCAGTCCAGCAGTGGATGAACATCCAGAACTTTCCGCCAAGAGTTTACAGCTGGTGAATGTGAAGAAGATACTTTCATGTCATCACTTGATGTGCTTTTTTTTTTTAAATAACTTTATTTATTTATTTTTTTAATAATTTTGATTTATTTAAAAAAAAAAATTTTAAGTGATGTTATAGTATCTCTTTAAATAAAAAAAATCATAAATAAAAGAAATTTTCTTGGCTACATTAAAACCTATGGCACTCTTTTAAAAACTATAATGGTAGGAAAAGTTGAAGGTAGTATGCAAGAAGGCAGCGACAAAATGTAAAATAACGGCAAGAATTGTACGAGCAGCCATTATTGTTTACAACCAAATCAAAAGACAGAGTATCGGAGGTCAGTTGCAGCCAACTTTCACTATGAAGCTGGTGCCAAATTGATCTCTTGTTAAAATTGCAGCTTTCCATTTTTTTGAATATTGTGATATTTTGGTGGGTTTTCTTTCTTCCGGCCTGCGTATTTTATGAAGTGATAGTCTTTGTGTACTGTGATGGTGTTTCCTTTTTTGTGTACACTGGTTATAAATGTGAAAGTTGTCTTTGTTGTACTTTTTGCTATAAACCCCCAAAAAATACTGTTGTGATTGTCCATTGTGTATTGTGGTGAGATATGTTAATTATATTTGATTCCTAATGATATTTTGATTTTTGTCTTCACTTAAACCTAAAAGTTGTCTGTATATTTTGTATTATTGTGTGTGTGTGAGCGTGTGTGGATGGATGTGTTTATCCATATGAATATGTATTGTTTAAATATATGTATGCATATATGATTCAGTGAATATCTATATGTATCTGTGTCTAAATCTAAGTATCTTTTAGTGGCCCTCTGTATATAAATGTATGTGTTATCATCATCATGTAGCATGTCCTTTGCAAAATGTCTCTCTCATTATGGTCTGCCTGAAAGAAACTCAGTCTCCAACCAGCTGTCCCATCTTGTCTACTTTCATATTCAAGGAGTCACTTATATTCTGTGCCCCTAATTCTTGGTACCATGCCTTCTGCTATTATTGTTTCTAATCCGCCATGGTGCTTGATATGACCAAAACATTTCAGCTTCCGATATGTGTATATAAGTAAAACAAAAACACAAAGGACCCTTTTCATGCTTGACTTATCAGGCATGTGATATTTTTGTATAGAGCAATTGGTATTCTTATGGGTTACCTGTTACTTGTCATCTGTATTGACAGTCTAGCACATCAGTCTAACCAGTCTGTGCCCCATCTACCGATGCAGCAGCCATCTCAGTGTCCCCAAGCTCAGCGCACACCCGACAAGAGTTGATTGGCTTATGTTCTTTCTTTGCCTCATAACCAGTCTCTGCATGCTTTTCCTCAGTTAATTCTTATTTCTGGTAGGCAGTTCATAGCCTCCAATTCCGTTGTCTCAGCGTCTGTGGAACGCAGCGCATTCGGTATGTCTACCCCATCCATACATCTTCCTCCACCTGCCACAGCAGACATGGCCAGTTTGTTGGCTCTTTCCTTTCCTTTCACACCGGTGTCGCCCAATGTGTACAGCTGTTTTCTTGAAGCAAGACTTATGAATGCTGTCAATACATTCTAGTCAGAATTTGGATATTCTAAAGCATGCTCATTGAGTCTGCCACCCATACAAGTGCCCATGTGACAACTGCTATCTCAATTGTCATGCTAGAAGTAGTTCAACGGAATGCCTGACTTTCTGCCCAGGGTGATCATTACCTCAGTGTGCTCCTGCATTATTTCTGGTGATACTGCCCATTCACCGGCTATCCTGATATGATCCTTTGGGCATATTTGGCTAATGGTGTCTCCTGCTTCTATCAGCTAGGACCACCCCCTCGTTAGATGCTTACCATTGGCAGCTGTTTGTTTGTTTGTTTTAGTATCCAGAAGCCATGAGTTGTTAACCCTTAGGCTCGGTATTATGGATGTCGCAACCTTTCAGCCTTGATTCCATTGTAAATACCGTAAATCTGGGAGAAATGTGGCTTTTCTGCCTACCCCCGGGAGTGAACCCGGACCACAAGAAGTTCGTCACCCGGTCACTGTGCAATCCGGTTTAGCCAACTATGCTAGAGAACTGGGCTTGTTGGCAGCTGTGCTGAGGGTGTTTCATATCACCAGCAACATCCATGGGTGAAATGGCCTGCCACCTTTACTTCTGATGACACTTCCTAGTACCCATTTTTATCTGTAAGACAGAGTCATCTGTATTCCAATGCTGCGGATTTGAACCCAAGACCTTTGTGTCAGTGTGTGAACATCTAGCCACTAGGTTACCCTAGCTCCCATATGTATTGTATAAATAGTATTAGTGTTCTTTATCTGGGACCAGCAGGGTAACAGAAGCAGAGGGATGCTTTAAAAAACACATGGACATCACGCAAGCGAAAAACATCCGGTGACACAAAAGTGCCACCATGCGGATGAGGATCGCCCGTGGAGAGGTCCCAGAAACCCCTTTCAGTTGTTATGCCATATTTATGGCTAGGCCTTATCTATGCCCCGACTATATTCAGGCCCCTCTGCAGAAGCCAGGGTGGTGCTTCAAATAACAAACAATTGCATTCCACATGGGGACGATGGGGGAATAGAACTGGACGAGTCTTTTGTTTGTAAAGAATGAGGGAAAAAAAAGGGGGGGGGGTGGGGGCTAAACTGCCTCTTGACAACATATAGATGGAGATTGAAAAGAACAACGGGAAACTAAATGAGGAGAGAATTTGCAGCTTGGCGCCATGGAATGATAAACATCGTTATGAGAAATGATTGCTAGTACATAAGCAAGTGAATGAAAAAGAATCACAAACAGTTAGCCGATTGGTAAATAATTATGTTTAAGCTTTAGACATGTGGTTTTCTAGACGAATAATACGAACACTCTGAACTGATTTTTTTTTTTTTTAAACTCGAGGATGTCTTGACAGAAATGATCTCATGAAGAGAACTGATGACCCAGAGAGGGGATGACCTACACGACTTTAGGAGAAAACTGAAATACATCTTAACGATGAACAAGTTAGCTGGGTCAATGGGAAGAAGGAGCTCGAAAGAAAAGATGCTGGACAGTCTGACACCATGGCATGGAAGATCGTCTAAGAAATTATTGAAACTACAACTACACGAAACAGAAGGCTGCAAATAGATATGACTATCAAAACTATATCCCATGGACTTTAAGAGGAAGAAGACATGAGTCACAAGGTTTTGGATAGACACGATTAGTAAGGATCATCGCCACAGCACTTCGGACAGATTCATAGGTGCTCCGACTCCTCTTCAAAAGCTTCATAAGTGTAAAACAACTCGACACAGCATAGACTGTAGGAAAGAATAAGAAATAAACACAGAACGTGTCGTGAGCCGCTACACACGGCAGGATTTACTAAGGAGGGGATCCGAGCACTTGTGGACTGAATGGTTCGATATGCAAAGATGATGATGTCGACTAACTAATGAACTAGACTGTGGGAAGCCTAAAGTTACTTATTTTTCACTTTGCTTTTAGGCTAGATTAAGCCGACAGGGGCAAGCCATCGCTTTCGGGACATTTCCCAGTATGCGCCCTTTTCGATATCCAATGAAGAGATATTATATTGATGGTGCCATCAGTAGTCTAGCCTTAGAACTCCGACTTAGGCTTAGAACTCTGACTCCCTACTGAGAGGACGTGTTTTTTCCTAGCTCTTAGTTCTTACTATTTGGATTTTTTATTCTAATTGTGCCTGTGAACTAGCGACGTTTTTACTATCGTTGTAATCGTTATTTCGTTAGACGTGCAGTGAAATATTGTTTCACGCAATTAAATGTCATGATTGCATGCAAATGTGGTTTTTGTAGCATTCTCAAACATATTTTGAGCGGAAATGTGCCGATGATACAGACACATGAACCACGGATGCAAAGGTCAGTGGGCGTTTTGTCCGCGTCACTGAGATTTATCACCACCCAGAACACTGGCTAACCGAGAGACGTCCCGCAAATGTCACACTATACAAACGAAACATTTGTGACTACGATAGGACTGAGCTTTTTTAAAAGATAGTAATGCTAGGGAAATGCTAGCTGCTGGACTCACTCAGCGAACCATAGGCATCCGGACCATCCCATTCTCTAATGATACTACGAAGAACATTATACGCGCGGCATTTCCAACGGTTATTAAAGGCGACTTGCCCGCTACTATCTGTTTGAGACAGAAAGAGGACAATAAATCTTACACCAGTATAAACGTGGAATATGAAACCAGGCCATCAACCAATATACGCCCCGCTCTCTCGGGCACCTAGACGCCGTTTAATGGAGCAACATTTGTTCTGACGCAGGCGGGTTCACGAATGGAAGAAGAAATAATTACAGACACTCGGAATTCTCTTCTTGTAAATATTTCACCTCTCTTCGCGATGATATCTCATCAGAATACACCTGAGAACACGACATTCTCTAAGCACCCAATTTACCTGCAGGATTCAAGTTCTACCCTGCTACAACAGTTCCATCTATGACCCCATGGCCACCTAGAAATGAACATAGAGACACAGCACTTGATTTTCTTTTCTCAGACCTTGATCGATGTAGGCAAAAACTGTATGGCTGACAACAAGCACGTTTAGATATCGAAACAGAAGACTCAATGAACGCTATACATTTGCTGTAATTAGCTACGCGGTGATCCCCTCTCTCTCTCTCTCTCTCTCTCTCTCTCTCTCTCTCTCCATCTCTCTCTTTCTGTCTACACCGATTTATGCATGTATTGGCTAAGCTATTAATAATTATTATTAGTCATCGCTAGTGTATTACTATTATTAGAACCTAGAAAATGTGAAAGCAACCCCTGGTGGCTTGCAGAATACATTTTTCAATCCATATTACCCTACCACAAAGTATGCATCTCTTTCTGAAACCGTCCCTTGGGTGCACCTTTCTACGGCAGTCCTTTATTACAGCCAACTTTCTGTCACAGCAGGGACTGTATCTGATCTGACTGAGACATTTGAATTTACTGTCCCCTTCTTGGAGCCAGTCATGCCAACCTTGTGTGCATAGGGAATTCCCTGTGTCAGTGTCTTACATCTTTGTGGTCATTCGGTATGATTCTTCCCTCGTTTTACTCTCTCCCTCTCCCGATATATATACTTAAATAAATATCTAGTCATGTGTGCTGCACCAGCAAGCAAACGGGTGGTAGGTAATGAGTGTATGTATATATGTGTGTGTGTGTTAATTACTGCGCGTTTGAGGTTGCGTGCTGAATTTTAGTAATACAATGATATAGTATTTTGGCTACGGGACACCAGTAGAACACATATATCTTCGTGTAGGGAGTCGGCAGTCCGAAACCCAAGTTCAAGGTGTCTCCTTCGTGCCAAAGAACTGCATGGCTGTTGGGTGAACAGTCGTTAACGAAGGCAGTCAGGTCGTTGTTGGGGCGACGCTTGCTGGTGGATATAATGTCCTAAATCTCTTCCCCAGCTAATAGTAGGGTACTGCTTGGGGTGACAGTTTATTAACCCTCACATAATGCTTCAGGTCCAAATGAACACTAGGCACTGCCACTGTTTTGAGCCGAGGCAAAATTTTTTTGCTTCTGCCAGACTGTAGCCGTTGCTTTTTTGCTCCATTTGTAGACTGGAAGTATATAGTTTCGTTACCCAGCTTCTGAGTTGAGTGCATGGCGTGACACTGTGAGCTGCGGATTTCATTTCGAATGTTTTTCGACTGACCAATGTGGTGGTGTGATTTGTAGATTCAGAAATAGCGAGATGCCGGTTGTCGCAATGTTAGTGGGGCCATTGTTTGATTAAAATTGATCGCGTGTGCAACTGCTGATCTTTTAATGACTTGTGCTACCATCAATGATGAACTGCACTTCTAACGTCAGACTGTTTGTGTTAGCACTTCGGATGGCTACCATATGCTTTTAATGCGCGTGTATGCTAGATTTGCTGAGACAGCAGTTTGTCAGTCTTTCCATAAGGGACTGTGATAAACATTCTGTGTGTTTTTTTTTCCGTTGGCACAGGAGCGGAGCAAAGATGGGGTGACCCGTTTGCTATGAAGCTGAAATTAAAATTACCACATTACCGGTAGTCTAGCCGACTGTCCGTTGCGTTTTCCCTTTGCCTGTCGAAGTGATCAAGCCGTTGGCATCGCGGTGTGAAGTTCGTGGATTCATTTCAGGATCGCGTCGTTTAGTTCGCGATTATAATTTTTTACCTGGGATATTATTTATTTATCCTTAGGGTTATTCGCTGGGGCTACAGAGTTCAAGCTTTGTGTGATGCTGTAGACACATGGTTAGCCGCGGTGTGAGACCGAACCGTATGAGATAAAACCGGGGCAATGAAGTTGGTCCGACACTTTCCCCGCCAAATCAGTTCTGCCAGGTTAAGCCAGTCTGCGAATGTGGGCTTTCACCACGTTCGATTTGACTCAGATATACTATTGTGGGCAGCACTAAATTATTATTATTCCACTTCTTCTTCTTCTTCTTTCTCCTCATCCTCCTGCTACTTCTTCCTAGGCCTTATAGTATATTGCTACACATGGTGAGTTCTGTAAAGAACTTCCCCTTTAGGGACTCCTCCGATCAAAGGCATGCAACAGAACCACCAACGTTGATTTTATGCAGCCTCCATTGTAGATTCCAGACATAGAAAAGATATGAAAAGCAAGCAGAGCAGGGTTGCCAGATAATTAAAAAAAATTCATTTTATGCCAAAACATTACCCAAAATATGCCAGAAAGATGCCAAATAAAGTGTAACATTGTTCTCACTTCACATCGAAAGCTCTAGATTGAATTCTTCACTGTCATCCTCACTGGAACCAGTGGAAGATACAGAGTAAACCTTTTCGGATGTAAAATCTTTAAGCATTTTCTCAGATGGGATGAAGTCTTTGCAACTCATCTATAATGATGGCATATTTCTTGTTCCGTAAATCATCAATAAGGTCATCCTTAAGTGCGAGCAATATCATATTTTTTATTAGGCATGAACTTTTAGTTCTATGCAACTGTATGTGCTCCAATGTTCTCCCCCGACCATGCGCTCTCATGATTTCACTTAGATGATCAATTGTGCGTATTGTACAATGGCAGGTCATGCCTACAGCAAGTTGCAACTCTGCTGCCTTTAACTTCATTATTACCTTGCCAAGGAATCATTGTTGTAATAAGCTGTGACTGTCTTTTTAACGGGAGATTTCATCCTTTTTGTTTTCGGATTTTTCATGATTTGATATGCTACTAATTCTTGGTACAACAGTGCACTGACACAGTTTACAATATGCTGCATCTGATCTGTCTGAAGATCTTTTGAGCCGTGAACATGTTTTCTTACAGTTACTATTATACTTGCGATATCAAAAGATGCTTTCCATTTTTTTTAAATGACGTGGCCATTGGTAAAAGTAATACAATCTATCAAGATAGAACTTCCTTTCTATTTTCTGTCCTCGAGTCTTTCTGAACGGTCTGAATCACCTGGTATCAGTGGTGGGTTTTTGTTTTATATCTCTCATTTATTCTAGTAGATTAATATAAATTACAGAGGGCCTTGGTTTATCAAAGTTACGATCCGTTTTGAAAGATAACAAATACAATAAGAAATGGCACGAATCTCCGTTAGCCCGTACCAGGACATCACAACAAAGACAAACTAAAATAAAGATGTTAACTGTAGGTCTACATTGCTTTTAGTAAATCTGCGTGTTTCTAACGGAGGAACCATAAAAAAATGTGAGCACATCTTGATAAGAAAAGCCAGGGAAAACTAAAATATGCCAGTTCATTATCTTATACCAGATCAATTTTAAATATGCCAAAATTTGTGGAATCTGACATCAGAAATGCCAATATGGCAATCCTGAAGCAGAGAAGCAGTTAAATAAGTTACACAAATTGCGAAAGACTCTTCATGGGTTACACGAAGAAGTAGAAACGACAGAAAGTAAAGTAAACGTATTAAAGCGACTTGAAGAAAATGTAAATTAAAAGAAAATCTAAATGAGAACATTTCCTGGTTGAAGGAAGGAATTAGACACTAGGAGAGTTATGGAAACTACACAGAAAGAGGCTGCAAATATCACCAGTCTCTATTCATCTCTGTCTTTTTCTAATTTGATCCTTTTGTCTAAAAACTTAAATCAGGAGGCTGTGCACGAGTTGCTCTTTCAAGTGGCAGTATTAAGATAGCTGGGTGAGGAGTTTTGTGTCTCTCCTGTTGTCTATAGCATGGAGACCCGTAATTGTTTCCGTGTTTTATAAAGACATGGAGCTCATGACCGCTGTCATAAGGTGGAGAGCATGATTTTAAATATATCAGACTTTCCAAAAAAATTAGATTCCGCTGTTGTGCCACACATAGTCTGCATAGGTTATCTTGAGGACATTGAGGTTAGCCCCCCCCCCCCCCCCCCCCCCTCTGTTCCTGCTTATTTCCTCATCAGCTGAATTTTCTTGAGATTTATTTATGTGATTGGTCTTATTTTTTTTTTCTATTAGCGACTCTTAAGTATTTGTAAGTCTGTTTTGTATATGATCGTTCCATTGTTTTCTTGACCTTCTTCGTGGTCTATCCTTATTCATATCTACGTAATTTTCCTCTCTCGTTTGTCTGCCGTTCCTTCTCCCTATGGATTCCAACCAACTGCAGTCTTTTAGCCGGGTCAGATCACTGTTCCCATCCAGGATTCTAGTCCGTAGAGTTACCACCTTAAGGATAAGAATAAAACAGGAGCAAATTTTAGAAACCCCTTTTAATTGTATAAAACTTATATTAGGACTCCCCTACGGTTACTAGCAATCTGAAGTCCAATACTGGCCTCTGAGGGTTTGCTAATTATTAGTCCACATAATGGACATGCAATCATACTGTTACTCGTACCATCTGAATAGGAACTTTGCGTTTGCTGTTGAAGATGGGTACGGGGAGCATATATGAGTGTCCTGGTTTTTAATTCATCCGCTCACCTCAGCCCTAATGATTAGACAAAGTATCAAGTGTTGAAAAAAGACACCCTAAAAATATACCAAACCAAATTAAAGCTAGAACTATTCATTGTAACATTATCACAAACACAAACGACCAGTAAACACTGCGGATAATAGAAAGTCACCATCGGCACCTGACAAGAAAAGACAGTGTTACAATTACAAGCAAGACTACACACAATCACATAACTGGAGTGTCTCTAAAAGAAATCCACATGTCTGCCTCGCCAGTTGGAGGTCTGGCACACATGTGAATCTTGGAAATAAATTATGGCCAGAAAAAGACTGTGCCCGGCTAGGGCTGCAACTCAACGTTTTTGAATAAAGATGTGTTGGACGTTAAGTTCCCCAGGCAAGTTGGAGCCCATTAGACAGGCAAGGCTTGATGACCGTAACCTCTAATCTGAAGAATAGTGAAACAAATCGGTACTGGTTTTAGAGCACAGTTTTGCACATCAGAAAGATGTTGCCAGAACTGGTCTTCTAGTTTTAGCCTTGTTTCATCAATGTATTTCATATCACATCTTTTGCAGATGATGGTATAAATTACATTGCGGCACGTGCAAAAGAATTAATAAATTATACGGAAAGTGGCATAAGGAAATGCCAGACTATCAGCCTGAATCACACAAAATCACGTTGTGTACATAAATCTATGACAAGAAACCAAATGAGGCTCAGAGATGGGAAGTAACCGATTCTTGACTAGAACGTCCTTTGGTTATGGTCATGTCTTTACGCCACCAGGGAGAGTTCAGAGAAAAATTGTGCTTGTGATAGGGTAAGCACGTTAGATGGAGAGGTGACTGATGATAATGTTTTTTGGTACGGATTGTGTGATGTAGATAAGTGAAAGGATAGGTCTTCTGTGGTAATGTTCCATGCCTGGAAGTAAGGGTCTCAGCACGATTAATAGACCGTGAGGCAGTGTTTGCATCGAAGCAGAAAATAAATCCATTTCCAGGACCCTGTGGTTCAACTTGTCCATCTCTTGACACAATCTATAGAGACATAGAATCCAGAAGAAAGGGATAAGTCCTTGCAGAAAGAAGGATGTATCCAGGAGAAAAGCAATTAGGAGACTCGTCACTCGTAGTAATAACTACACTGAAACATTTTTAAAAACCTGGCATTACTTCCGCAACTGTTACTTGTAAACAAACATGGCGACGTTGAACGTTTGTAGCCGATTATTTTCAAAAGTAGATAGATTTAAAGTTTCTCTACCTGGCCTAGAAGATGCCGTCAACACACTTGCATTAGAAATTAGTAAACACTTGAACTCGAAAGAGACAGAATTTGGTAAAATATCTTTTATGTATATAAATTCCCTGGTGTTTTTTCTCCGCCCCCCCCCCCCCCCCCCCAACAAAACATGAAAAATTTAATTTTATATTATATTATATTACTATTAATTACCATTCCTTGAACATTGATTTCAAATTGATAACACTAAGACTAACACCAACACCATGTGTACTTATAAATTTTTTTAAAGCATACTTACGTATGTTAGTATTATGTGTGAGCATGATCTGAAGGCACTCTAACTTAAGAAATCTGGGCTCTACTGGCAAATTTGGCCGGTAAGCTGGACTGCTTCGGCCGGCTTAGTGGGAGTTATGTCCCTTCACGTCCCGTCGCCAAACTAAAAACAAGTCACGGAAAAAGTCACGAATCAAATGACATTCTTACCTATCATCATCCGGGTGCGTGTAGGGTTGCGTCTAGGGTTACCTATCATCATACGGTTGCGCGTAGGGCTGCGTAGGGTGTCTATCATCATCATTCGGTTGCATAGGGTTTGGGTTAGCGGTAGGGTTAGGGGTGTGGGTTAGGGGTAGGGGTAGGGGGAGGGTTAGATGATGTGAAAATAGTCACGTAGGAGTTGGAAATACTGGCCGACAATCTGATGCTTGTGGGAGTGGCGCCACTGGAAGTGTGCCACATATGACGGCAATAGCGCGCGGCGGCTGGTGCCCCAGTCGGTGGCGAATTGTCCGTGTCAGTAGCATCCACCGTCCGTCGACTGTTTGCGCGTGCATGCGACTGTGCGCGGTTGTAGGGAACTGCGGCGTCACAATTGTCACATCTAACGCTACACCTAACCCTAAACCCTAACCCTAAACCCTACACCCTAACCTCTAACCCTAAACCCTAACCCTAAACCCTAACCCCTAAACGCTAACCCTAACCCCTAACCCTACTCCTCATCTATCTTACGCAAACAACCAACCCTACACGCAATAAGCAGCCCTACACGCAACCGTAGGACGATGATAGACACCCTACGCAACCCTACACGCACCCGGATAATGATAGGTAAGTATGCCGTTTGATTCGTGACTTTTTTCCGCGACTTGTTTTGAGTTTGGCCAAGGGACGTAACTCCCACTAAGCCCCGCTAAGCCGGCCGAAGCAGTCCAGCTTACCGGCCAAATTTACCAGTAGAGCCGAAATCTGGGTCTGTTGTGAGGTGTTATAGTCATAAGGATGATTAACTCAAGTAGTACGCAGTACCTCGGCCTTTTCTGTGCTGATTTTACGTTATCAGGCAAAACTTGTGCTGCACGTCTCCATTGTATGCCATTGATAAAGACGCAAATGAATGACAGTGAAAAAACAACTTAACTTCTGGAACTTAGCCCTAGACCAGGGTTTTTTAACCTGCCGGTCGCAACCCTTTTTTGTGTGGGTCAAACGACCCTTTCGCATATGTCGCCTAAGACCATCAGAAAACACATATTCATTAGAGTAGGAAAATGAAGGAAAATAATTATATGTGGGTACAGCATACCAACCGGAAAGTACTGCCATAACTATGATGCAGAAACTCAGGCTATCAACATAGGGCTCTACTTGGAATAACGGTTCTAAATTAACTACGCAGAAAGTTAATCCCAAACAAAGCCTCATTACGTCCTGCCCTACAAACATTTAAAAGCTGTAACTCGGGAAATATAAGGAACAGAAAGTATCAGGAAAAGGGCAAAGTCTACTACTTACCAAAAAGTAAATCCGTGATATGTGGAAAGTGTGGCATACTGGTTGCAAATAGTGCGCTAAATATCTGTTGTTTCTCGCTGTCCGCTATCGCAACTCAGCACGGCCTGTCCGCGAATCTCGTTCCGAACCAGACGTGATCAGCTCTGATGCGCGGGGTAATGTACGCGCATGTCGCAAAGCCTGTACGCGATTCTCGTTCCGAGCGAGACGTGATCAGTTTTAATGTACGCGTATGTCGCCTCAGACAACGTCAAACCAGCAGCCGCAACGATGGTGCTGGTACTTCCGACAGACGAAGTAGCTCCTGTAAATTGTTGACTTTTTTTCTGGCGACTATTTTGCTACCTCCGAGAGTATCCCCCGCGCCGTTACACGCGGCGCGGCAGGGACTAAATTAGATGGCTAAGACTCACGAGCAAATACATTGGAGGAAGCTGCAGGAGCTGCGGTAGCTGCTGCTCATGAGTCCTAGCCATCTAGTTTAGCCCCTACCGCGCCACGCGTAGGGGCGCGGGGGATACTCTCGGAGGTGACACTATAGTTGCGAAAAGCGGCCCGCCACTTACATATAACTCGGACCCTGCCGTATCGGGAGTATTCTCGCGTGTCGGTAATTTTTTGTCGTCCGCAGTTAATCCTTGTTTTGCCGTCATCTAATCGCCGTAAAAAATCTGTTGCGTTCCGCGAAACTGTCGTGCGCAGTTAATACTACTTTTGACACGATTGAATCGCCGCAAAAGAAATGTGACTTTTACATATGTGTGAGGCTCTGTTTGGGTTAACTGTCTGCGTTCTGAGGCTCTGTTTGGGTTAACTTTCTGTGTAGTTTATTTAGAACCGTTATTTCAAGTAGAGCTCAACATAGCAACAGAGAAACTGCTAAATATCAATCTTGGCTCCCAGTATGTAGTAATGCTGACAGATGCAAAATCAATACTTGAAGCACTCCAGTCTAGGAAACTACCAGAATTGCAAACACTGCTGACACAGCTAAGCCTTCAGCGAAGAGTTGTAATGCAGTAGATACCATCACATTGTGGAGTGCCTGGAAATGAGAAAGCTGATCAACTGGCAGGAGAAGGTGCGACAAAAGTGCAGCCGGATGTACCAGTCACATACCACCAAAAGAAAAGAATCATTAAATCAATCAGGAAACCACCAGCCCCAGCACAAGACAACTTTTATTTTGGACAGATCAGAACAAGTCATTATCCTCCTCCTCAGAACAGGGCACAACCAATTACGTAACCACATGTACAATAAATTCAAGATAGGCGTATCAGCCATGTGCACCTGTGGAAAGGTGCCCCCAGACAGCAGAGCGTGTACTCCAGGACTGCACCGAATTTGACACATTAAGGCAAACCTTTTGGCCAGAAAGAACAACAGTGGAACGTAAACTCTATGGACCACTGAATGAATTAACAACAACAGTGAAATGTATACAAGAAACAAAATTGCTGATATAGACAAGAAGAAGCTACATCATGAGGGAACTGTATTAAAGGGTCGCAGCATTCGGAAGGTTGAGAGCCACTGCCCTAGACCAATAGATTTGCTCACAGCTTAGACAAGCAACATCTCATGCGGGCGGTTTCCATCATTAAAAACCTGGGCTATCCTCCAAATAACGGCCCTAAATTATCGAAGCGGAAAATATACCCTAACAGGGCCTCAGTCACGTGTCAATTGCGCACTTCCGTCATCTTAAATTTCGCACTTCCGGCGACTTCCGCCACCGTTGAGAGTATCACCCACGCCATGTGAGCAGCGTGGATTGGGGCTAAACTAGATGGCTGGGACTCATGAGCAGCACCTACCGCATCTCCTGCAGCTTCCTTCATTTTTTTTGCTCATGAGTCCTAGCCATCTAGTTTAGCCCCAATCCACGCCGCTCACGCTGTGTGGGGAATACTCTCGGTGGTGGCTGAAGTCGCCAGAAGCTCGTGATTCGGCGGTGGCCTTATAGTCCCCGGAAGTGCGCATTTGACACGTGACTGAGGCCCTGTTAGGGTGTATTTTCTGCCTTTATAATTTTGGACCATTATTCAGAGGATAGCCAAATCCTGTCTCCTTAATCTTCTGTAGACCCTGAATGTCCATGACCATGACAGCCATTGTTAGTGTGCTGGTTAGGCTCAAATGTCCTACAAATACCTGTCCTGTAGCACATCAGCAAAGTTAAATGTCCAACCATCAACTATCCTACTGATTGGCAGACAGGTTGAGATGTCCATTACCATTAGCCCCACTCACCCTAGTGTTGGGACCTAACAAGTGTAGCCTGATGCATGCTTTTCCATTCTGTCGTATAACAGTTGAGACAGTGTTCAATGTGTCTAATGTTATCATGTGCCCTGCCAACTGGTGTAGTTGCTCATGCATCTCCACAGATCACGATCCCTGGGGGCCTGGAACAGCTTTCCTGATGATATCTAAATCTAGTAGTAGCTGTGTCTACTGTAGTGAAGAAAAATTTCCTATTTGTGTGGTCATCAAAGTCCTGGACCTGCAGGCTGCTCCCTGCTAAAATCCGGTGGGCACAGCCCATGATGAGTGGAAAGCTCAACGTATAGTTGTGAGGTTAAGCAGTCATGTGTAGGATGTGATGATTCCTTAGTTGAGTCCAGGACCAGAGTGTCATGTGTCAGCTCTGCATTAATGGAAACCTCCTTTGATTTTGTGGTGCTCCTGATCTGCCCCTGCCTTTCCTTGAGGGCCGACCAGTCTAAACATGGTTTCTCCAGATGGGTTCTCCACGGGTAACACCTGTAGATAAAGGGACAAATAGGGCATCATACAAATAAGGTAGCATCACATCCCATGAAAAAGTAACTACAGTCATCCTAAATTAACGTCTTTCCTGAGAGGCAAGGAATAAGAACTGCACACAAATAAGCTAGTAAGTTGGATGTACACACATGTCAGGACGTGGTACAAAGTCAAAGTCCAAATGGATGAACAATACAGCCTGTAAATGCAGAACAAAAAAGATATTCTTTTCTCTCAATATTAAGAATACATAAATAGAAAATACAGTACAAATAAAATGCTGCCATTCATTATCAATCAGCAAGTCCATTACAGAATGTCTCTCTCGTCACGGCACGCCTGAAAGACTCTTTCTCTAGCCATTTCTCCAGTCCTGTATACTTTCATTGGCAGTGCATCTTGTACCTACATTTGCGAAAATCTGCTTCTGCCTGATTTTCCAGAAACACTTTCATTATCGGGCTATCCTCCGAATAACGGGCACAAAAGATGGCGGCCACAAAAACATCCTAACAGAGCCTCAGTCACGTGTCAATTGCGCACTTCCGCAATAGTGGCGTGGGGGACTCGTGGCGGTAGTCGCCGGAAAACCGCAAATTAAGTCGTCGGAAGTGCGCGGTTGACATGTGACTGAGGCCCTGTTTTTTGCTGCCATTGGCCGCCATCTTTTGTGCCCGTTATTCGGAGGATAGCCCATTATTGTTAAAATTTGTTGATGATAAACACGTTCAGTAATGTGTAGCATTTTTTATTCTGATACAGATATTATCTATGCTGGCCAGGTGCTGAAGCCTAACAAAAGCTTATCCAGCTATTGCCTGCAACACCAATCTACAGTTTATGTTGTACATAAGTTTTCACCATCAGACGGTGATAGTGAATCTCACAAAGTTGGTAAGAACCAGCCTTTGCCTCTTTTATGGAAATACTAGATTTAATTGCCCGCGATAATAAAATAAAGTCTTACTCTCCCGTCCCCTACCTCATCTTGGTCTCCACCGCTGCACCATATGTAGGCCCAGTAAAAATAAAGATCTAAAACCCTGTATTTAAATCCTGTCTTCTGCTTCTTCTTTGTCTCCACTGCTGATGTATCTTTAGTCATTGCTTATAAGTGCACCCGGAAGTCGCCGTGGGTTTCTCTACCTGGCGGAGCTGGACTTTTAAAAAAAAATGACCTTGGCTCTCAGGTGGACCCAGCCTTGAGTGAGTACCGAGTGCAGTCCCAGGAAGTAGAGGCCGCCGGCGTGATGCTGACCACATCACCTATCTTGTGCCAGTTGGTCTATAAAATATAGGTCTAGCCCTATATGCCTAAAGGCGTGGAAAAAGGTCCTTTACTTTTTTTACTTATAAGTGCACCCGAGGCGTCCCCTGTAATACTAACACCAGTAGTTAACAATTTGGAAGACAGACAAATGTATTGTCTCAGACACATATAGATGTATGGTTTCAATGAAGATAACAGTAGTTAACGATTTGGGTGACAGACAAATGTATTGTCTCAGACACATATAGATGTATGGTTTCAATGAAGATAACAGTGAAATATAGTTTTTTTTTTAATTACCTTTTCAAAAGAAGTAAGAGGGACACAATTTCAGAGATATATAATTCCGGGGAGGGGGGGGGGGAATATAGGCTGACTGCACACCTAACCTAACAAGCATGTCATAAAAATCAATTGATTAGGGGTATTTCTTTATAAGTTGGAGTGCGTCTGCCTCATAGGCCAGGCACAAATAGACTGCTTTCAAAAAAAGCCAGACCTGTAAAAGGGATATGCAGATGAAACTCATGTTCTAGAAAAAAGACTAAAGTTCTGCCGGTAGACACAAAGAAGAAGAAGCAGACAGTGGTACAAGAGTTTCACCTTGGAAGAGATAATAGTGTCACCACATAATATTCCCATCATAAGCAGTGGATACATTACAGCCAGCCTCCATTGTGGATACAACACAATTGTTTTTAATTTAAGTAACAGTGACACATTAAAACCACACCTGAAAAGCTTGACTACATGTCTCTCCTTGATTTCTTCCTGTATTGTCAGAGGATTATGCCAGCTCTGCCAGTAAAGGGGATGTCTTCATGGCAATCAAATCTGCTTTGCTGGTTGATGATTACAAAAGAATTGTAAGTATATCTTCCTTGTTTTGCCATCAGAATAATATTACAAGGTGGGTGGATCTGAGCACTGTGGGAATGTCCGGAGTGCAATGATGATAACCCGATTAACTAACTAATTAAGGTAGATACTACACTAACACTTGATTAAAATGAAGCAAATAAATGAATCCTTAGAAATGAAACACAAAATGTACTACATTCTTCTTCTTCACGTTCACCAGCTGTAAACTCTGGCGGAGAGTTCTGTTTGTTAATCCACTTCTGGACAGCAGTCATGTTCCAGAACCTGAGTGTTGCATGTGCATCCGTTTTACAGATTGGACTCATTTGTATGCCGACTGCTGGTTCCTTGCCTCTCAGGCAGATGCAATCCGATTGTGAAGGAAGCTCCCAATTAGTCCAACTCTTACGACATGCTTTTGGGTAGGCAGTTGGTCTATTCTTGTTTTCTCCACAATAGGGCTCCGGAAATCAAACGGGGAAAATTTATTCTATTGAAATTAAGTATCAGTCCTGTCGCTATCGGTGCAGAGGTCAACGCTGTCATCAAGGAAAGGTCAGGCGAGGCTGATGTATGGATCTACACAGATAGATTCGTTAAATGTCATCAAAGAAGCACATATGCCAATGGCGCCTTCATGACAACCAGCAGCATGACAATGGAGTTCATGTCGGTAATGCAAGCGTTTGTATGGCTCAAAACATAAAACTACACCCGTGCAAGTGCACTCAATGATTCAGTGAGTATGATCTGGACTGTTCATGCAGGTTCGGTGTGAAGGCACTGGCTTGAGTCAATACAGAAGTGTCCACTGTGCACGCAGTCACCTTTTTTCGTTCCAGGATACGCAGGCATCAGTGGAAATGAAAGAGCTGATAATTTGGTTAGACCCACTATGGCTACCGATGGTCAGCATATAGATCATGCTGATATTTTAACCCCACCCCCCGAGAAATTAGAAAGGGTTGAGGACTTTGAGGGCAGTGAATCCACATCACTCGCCAGAATGATAGACTTGGGAGTTGAGATCAACATAACAAAAAAACAAGACGCATATCATGCACATAAGAGGATTTGTTAATCAACATAGAACTGGTACTATTACCCACCCGATGCTTAGCTTCATACTAAGGAAAGGATCTGAGCACCTGTGGAAATGTCAGGAGTGCAATGATGATAACTAACTAAGGTACATACTACAGTAACACTTGATTAAAATGAAGTAAATACATGAAACACAAAACACACTACATTCAAGAACTCTGTTTCACCAGGGTAAATGCATGGTGAAGATCATATCCTTTTGTAATCAGTTGTTACTGTAGTATGCACCTGACGAGATACAGCCAGGCAATATGTTGCGCATTCTGTGGTTTGAGTTTTCTTTGTTCAAAGTCTGTAGACAAGTATTATATAAAGTAATGGCTGGATATGGAATCAGTGAACACCTCTTCAGAGAATGCAAAACTTCATATACAGTTTGTAGAAGTGTGGTAGAATAAGTCAGGGAACATCAAAACCATTCACAGTAATATTTTTAATAAGACAGTTATGTGTCCTATCCGCACTCCTGTTTATCACCTACATTGAAAGTACAAAAAAAAAGATTCCAAATCTAGGAATGAAAATATTAGTAACATCAAAGAACACCACTTATGACCACATCTTGTTACCTGATAAAATTACATCTCACATCAGTGGATGTAGAATTTGTAACAAATAATATAAAAAATCGACAATGAAAGGAGAGAAGTAATGTCAATGTGGTGAAAGAAAGTTAGTTGCATATCCTTCACAGGATGTTGCAGAACCAACTCCAGCATTTTTTGGCTGCTGTGGTTTCCCAAGGCAAACCCTATGTTCAGTATCTTGCAAGTAGAAAGAAGCAGAATCTAAATATAATGTAGCAGTAGAGTGCAAAGAAAACATCAAACTCTACAACAGCACTACATGTATAAGGTCGAGTCAGCCTAAAGAGGGGAACCACAACCTTATATCTCCCTCAACAAAGAAGTGGTCCAAGAGGAAGAGAATAAGGGAAACCAGAACCTTTTATCTCCCTCAACATATGAAGTGGTCCAATAGGGAGAGAAGAAGGGGAACCAGAACCTTATATCTCCCTCAACACAGGAAGTGGTCCAAGAGGAAGAGAAGAAGGGGAACCAGAACCTTATATCTCCCTCAACACATGAAGTGGTCCAAGAGGAACCAGAACCTTATATCTCCCTCAACACATGAAGTGGTCCAAGAGGAAGAGAAGAAGGGGAACCAGAACCTTATATCTCCCTCAACACAGGAAGTGGTCCAAGAGGAAGAGAAGAAGAGGAACCAGAACCTTATATCTCACTCAACACATGAAGTGGTCCAAGAGGAAGAGAAGAAGAGGAACCAGAACCTTATATCTCACTCAACACATGAAGTGGTCCAAGAGGAAGAGAAGAAGAGGAACCAGAACCTTATATCTCCCTCAACACATGAAGTGGTCCAAGAGGAACCAGAACCTTATATCTCCCTCAACACATGAAGTGGTCCAAGAGGAAGAGAAGAAGAGGAACCAGAACCTTATATCTCCCTCAACACATGAAGTGGTCCAAGAGGAAGTGAAGAAGAGGAACCAGAACCTTATATCTCCCCCAGCATATGAAGTGGTCCAAGAGGAAGAGAAGAAGGGGAACCAGAACCTTATATCTCCCTCAACACATAAAGTGGTCCAAGAGGAAGAGAAGAAGAGGAACCAGAACCTTATATCTCCCTCAACACATGAAGTGGTCCAAGAGGAACCAGAACCTTATATCTCCCTCAACACATGAAGTGGTACAAGAGGAAGAGAAGAAGAGGAACCAGAACCTTATATCTCCCTCAACACATGAAGTGGTCCAAGAGGAAGAGAAGAAGAGGAACCAGAACCCTATATCTCCCTCAACACATGAAGTGGTCCAAGAGGAAGAGAAGAAGAGGAACCAGAACCTTATATCTCCCCCAGCATATGAAGTGGTCTAAGAGGAAGAGAAGAAGGGGAACCAGAACCTTATATCTCCCTCAACACATGAAGTGGTCCAAGAGGAAGAGAAGAAGGGGAACCAGAACCTTATATCTCCCTCAACACATAAAGTGGTCCAAGAGGAAGAGGAGAAGAGGAACCAGAACCTTATATCTCCCTCAACACATAAGGTGGTCCAAGAGGAAGAGAAGAAGGGGAACCAGAACCTTATATCTCCCTCAACACATGAAGTGGTCCAAGAGGAACCAGAACCTTATATCTCCCTCAACACATGAAGTGGTCCAAGAGGAAGAGAAGAAGGGGAACCAGAACCTTATATCTCCCTCAACATATGAAGTGGTCCAAGAGGAAGAGAAGAAGGTGAACCAGAACCTTATATCTCCCTCAACACATGAAGTGGTCCAAGAGGAAGAGGAGAAGAGGAACCAGAACCTTATATCTCCCTCAACACATGAAGTTGTCCAAGAGGAAGAGAAAAAGAGGAACCAGAACCTTATATCTCCCTCAACACATGAAGTTGTCCAAGAGGAAGAGAAGAAGAAGAAGGGGAACTCTTTTATAATGCAGATTGTCTTCTTAGGGGTGTCAACATAGTGTAGTGACTGGACACTCGCCTATGGATCTGAAGGTTGTGGGTTCAAGTCCTTACGGAGCTAGACTTTAAAAAATGACTTAGGTTTCTAGGATGACCCAGCCTTGAATGGGTACCAGATTTGGTCCTGGGAAGTCAAGGTGGCTGGCGTGATGCTGAACACATCGCCCACCAAGTGCCAACTGGTCTATAAATTATAGGTCTAGCCCTCTATGCCCAATACGCCTAAAGGTGTGGAAGAGGGTCCTTTACTTACATTGTCTTCTTATGACCATTATTCACAGGTAGGTGGAATGCTGAATCATCCAGAAACAGTCGAGAACATCATTGCTGCTACACCTGGACTTGACAAAGACCCAGCAGTTTTGGGTGAGCAGATTTTGCATTAAAACAATTTTCAGATCATTCTTGCTGTTTTTTTTTTAGGTAACTCTTCATCTTTCTTTTCAAGTCTATAACAAAGTGATGTATTTATGTTCAACACTCCCCATGTGGTTTCTTGGTTTCCCATGTGGAACCTTGGTTCTCATATTGACCCAGATTAACTTGGGTGCCAGGACTGTTCTGGAAAGTAAAAGCTACTAATGTGATGTTGACCACATCATCTGTCAATGACACTTTTATCTTTATAAAATATTATAGTCCAACGTTTTTTGTTTTTTTTGTGTGTGTGCTATACGCACCGTGATCTGAAAAGGGTTTTGTATTTTTTGTTTGTTTTGGTTTATAGACCATTCATCTATTATTTTTAAGTACCCACTGTTAATGAAAGAACAAGTTAGAGGAATACTAGTCTGTGAGTTGAAGGAGTGGAATGCATGAAATAAACCTTTTCTTTTAGCTCTCTACACTTTTAGTTGCAAGCGAAAGCTACCACAGTTATCTTCAGCTCTTCATCTTTATTAATTTACTTTTTTTTGACAGACACCTTCATTCCCTAGAGAACTTTAGCTGCAAGTAATAACATATCATGAAAAAAGTCTACAAAAGTCATGATGTGAGTTGGTTGAGAACTGCTTCTGGTTCAGTTTCTATTTAAGCTGTGTGGTGTACTTTGCTTCTTTCCTTGGTTTGCTGCCACATTTTTCTCATGTCTGGACTAAGGAATACATGACTCCATTTAATGAGTTGAGTGCTTTGGATTTAGAAAAAAGGGAAAGCAGCTTATATTCTTGTCCTTTCTTTTAGAAATTCCATTGATGATATATGTACATTATTTCTGTTTTTCTCTACCTGTATACTATTCAGCCATGCTGCAGGATCCTGAGTTGTTGGCTGTTCTGGCTCATCCAAATAACATAGATAGGTGAGTGAACTAGAGAAGCTCTTCTGCATGCCTAGTTAATATGTGTGTGATTCATTTGTAAATTCAATGATTTCCCTGTGTTCAAAATGGGCATGGATAGAAATGTATCACACAACAGCTGAAGACATTTAGCTAACTGATTTTGGGCCAGCTGAACCGATCTTAAACAGTGCTAAATACAACATAGAATGTGACTGGGAATGGAAAAGACATGTACAAAAAAAAAGCTGAGCGTTTCGATCAAAGATCTTAAACAGGAGAATTGGTAAACTAAGAACATTTACGCAATATGCCTTGTGAAGATTAAAACCTATTTTCCAGTGCATCTACCTGAGCGGTGAGGAATCAACAGTCTTCATACAAAAGAGCCAGATCTTTAAAATGGATGTGCATGCAAAATTCAAGTTCTGGAACAAGATGAAAGTCCAGAAGTGGATGAACAAACAGAACTTTCTACTAGAGTTTACAGCCAGTGATTTTAAAGAAAAAGAAGAAAACATAAAAGGACAGGATTGTGGAATTAGCTTTTTCCAAGGTGAAAGGCATACTAACCAGTAAAGCAGTCTACTGAAATGAGAACATGTGTTTATGAGAGGTAAATAGTCTGTGGTGTTGCATGCATTTGAGACACGGACAGTAAACTGATAAGCCAAGAAATATCAAATGTGAAGAGAAAAAAATTGTCTTAGGGAAATGCAAAGAACTCGAGAACCAAACAAGGTTATTTTGCAAGAAACATCAATTTGTTTTAGTCACAAAGTCAGACATGTTATCAGCAGACTAAACTTGAAAAGTCAGTGACAACTGGCAAAATTCTTTGGAAAAGTTTGTTATTAATCTGTTATTGCTCACTTGTAGTTTAATCATAGTTGATTTTAGCTAAAATAGTTTTTTTGTTGTTGTGTGTGTTTAAATACAACAATCACTGTGTGATTGTAAAAGACACATTAATGCAATCATTTCACAATGATTTTACTTTCTTTAACACTTGACCACAGTCTGAATAGAATAATGCAAATAGTAGGGACCAGAGGATCCAGCAAACATTCAGTGTTTAGAGGAAAGGAAAGACAAAAATATAATTAGAGTACAGCTGGTTCCAGCAGTATTGGAACTCTGCACTGGCTGCCTAAGATGGAGGAAAAAGTATTTATGGGAATGTCAGGAGTGCTGTCATGTCAGTTCTTAACTCTTAATTGAATACTAGGTAATCACAGTTTCAACTTCATAACAAACGGGTCACCCCATAGTTGCTCTGTTCCTATCCCAATGGAAATCACATGATGTCCATCACTGACCCTTATGAAAAAATTGAAACTGACTGCAGTCTAAGAACATCTATAACATACACACGCATTAAATGCATAAGGCAGACGTCAGAAGTGCCAGCACAAACAGTCTAACACTAGAAACACAGTTTATCTAATACTTTCAAACTTGTTATTGATTATAAGTTATTGATATTTTATGTCCTCATGCCCAGTTTACTGAAGTTGCATCCATCATTTGCACAAGCTGCTATTACCATTGCATCTGCAGTGACAGAGGAAAGTTCTAAGATTGGTCCCAAATCTAGTACAGGTAAGTTGTAAATGTTCTAGAACAATTTAAAAAAAAAAATTGGGGGGGGGGGGGGGGTGGGGGACTATAACTTTTACAAGTAGTTGAGCCTAGCCCTACACATAATCATCTCTTAAATCTCCAATAGGATGCAGTGTGACTACCCAGCCCTACCCATAATTGTCTCTTAAATCCCCGATAAGATAAAGTGTGACTACAGTAAAGCTTCATTAATACAAATCCAAGGGATAGAAAATCTAGTTTGTGTTTTAAAAAAAATGTGTACCAACTGGGAACTAATGACTATAATGTCCCTGCTGGGACAAACATTTTGTTCATGTTAACTGAATGTTCATCTTAAAGCAGTTCATGTTAATGAGGTTTTATTGTATTTTTTGTTTACCATAAGAGCCCTAGTAAAACAATAATAGGGTAATGTTGTCTGTAACATTGTTACATATGTCCTGAGCATACAATACAACTCTGGCTTTCCTAGTGGTCGCATGGCTCTAAGATTTCATACAATGTTAATTTTTCAGGAAATCATACATACTCTATGGATCAAATGTCTGATGAAGATGAAGATGATGACGACATGGCACAGGTAAAAATTTATTCAGTGGTACTTAACGTTTTTTTTTTTGTAAATTCTGAATCTAAAGAGGGGAACAAATTGAATAGCAATATTATGAAATTATAGATAATTTATTTTATGGTACTTTTTCTTTAACATAAATGAATTAGTTCTGTTTTCAAAAAGAATAAAAACTCAAGTTTTGTTGTAAAATCATGTTTCTAGCTTCACCTGTGATCTTTGTTAAGTGTTGCATATCCTAAAGTATGAAACCCTGATCTATGGAAGATCTGTAGAAGGTAGAGCAAACTTAGTGAAAATATTGAACAAGAGAGAAACAGTCTGTATGGAGCACATTTAGTAAACATGTTGGACAAAAGATAAGCACATTATTGAGAGCTCACTTAGTAAACATTTTGGACAAGAAAGAAACTGATTGTATAAAGCACACTTAGTAAAAAATATTGGACAGGAAAGAAACTGATTGTATAAAGCACACAGTAAAAAATATTGGACAGGAAAGAAACTGATTGTATAAAGCACACAGTAAAAAATATTAGACAGGAAAGAAACTGATTGTATAAAGCACACAGTAAAAAATATTGGACAAGAAAGAAACTGATTGTATAAAGCACACAGTAAAAAATATTGGACAAGAAAGAAGCTGATTGTATAAAGCACACAGTAAAAAATATTGGACAAGAAAGAAGCTGATTGTATAAAGCACACAGTAAAAAATATTGGACAGGAAAGAAACTGATTGTATAAAGCACACTTAGTAAAAAAATATTGGACAGGAAAGAAACTGATTGTATAAAGCACACAGTAAAAAATATTGGACAAGAAAGAAACTGATTGTATAAAGCACACAGTAAAAAATATTGGACAAGAAAGAAACTGATTGTATAAAGCACACAGTAAAAAATATTGGACAAGAAAGAAACTGATTGTATAAAGCACACAGTAAAAAATATTGGACAGGAAAGAAACTGATTGTATAAAGCACACTTAGTAAAAAATATTGGACAAGAAAGAAACTGATTGTATAAAGCACACAGTAAAAAATATTGGACAAGAAAGAAACTGATTGTATAAAGCACACAGTAAAAAATATTGGACAAGAAAGAAACTGATTGTATGAAGCACACTTAGTAAAAAATATTGGACAGGAAAGAAACAGGTTGTATAAAAGAACATTTTGTAAAAAAGAAATGTTGGACAAGAGAAAAACAGATTGTATAGAGCACTTTTAGTTAAAATGTTGGACAAAAGAAGAACAGATTGTATAGGGCACTTTAAGTAAAAATGTTGGACAAAAGAGAAACAGATTGTGTAGAGCACACTTAGTGAAAATATTGGACAGAAGTAAGGTGTTCAGAAAAAGATGCCCAAAAAGTACAAGAACTTTGGGTGTTCATACTTTCCGTGGGCTGAAGAAAGTTGCTGAGAACAAGAAAGTAAATGGAGAGATTTGATCAGACAGCTTCAACATCAGCCCTCAGACTAACTTGATGTTGATGATTCATGATATAGTAAAGCATGCTGAACAAGATACTGAGACAAAGTCTAGACTTCAGACTAACTCGCTGGTGACAGAGAATGCTATAGTGGCAACAGACCGTACAGGTCTGTTAAACGGATGTACATGCAAAACACCTGGAATGAAGCCAAATTCCAAAAATAGATGAACAACCAGGATTTTCCACAAGAGTTGGCAGCTGGTGAATATAAGCAAACACATAATAATGTACTGAGACACCAGCCTAGTCTTCATACTGATTAATTTAAGGATGGTGAAGATGGTAAAGAATTGTGAATTAAAAATCAACATTGCGGCACTTAGGACATTCCCATATGTTCTCCATCACATCTTCAGCAGCAGGCACGGAGTTCCAATTATGATGGTATCAGTAATAGTCTGATTGTGTATCCATTGATAGTAAAGTATGCTTTAGTAAAGCCTATTAGTTAGTGTACTAATATACCAGTCTCGTCTTTAGACCGATTACCGATTGTTATGCTATCACAATCAACGTCACTTCACGTTGAGCATTCCTATGCTTGCTGAGTCCTCCGATGCAGCAGCCATTCCAAGGTACTTCTACTAATTGTTCCCAAGAGAGTTTGGTTATAATGTCTCCTATCTTGGCCTTGAATATGTATGACAAAGATATTGTGAGGGCTCTTTGGGAGCGAGTAAACAGTGTGGAGGTGCAGATAGATCATTATGGTCTAAGGAGAATGGCGCTGCGAGGAGTTACCAGGGGATCTGGCCTTCACTCAACACTCAGGAGAAGGATGGGGTGGATATCAGACAGTTACTGGTACCATCAGAATTGGAACTCTTTGCTTGCTGCTGAAGATGGGGACTGAGCACTTATGGGAGTGTCCAGAGTGCTGTCATGTTAATTCTTAATTCAACATTCATTTTTGGCCTCAAAGGCAGAATAGACATGCTTCACCATGCTTTACTCCTATGTCATGCATTTGTGTTAGTGTAAGAGACTTGTCAGTATCCACCAGCCCAGTTTGTACAGCATTGATGATGTCTGCTCTGTCCATTCCTTCCCAAAATGTGTTGTTGCATTGCTTGCCAGTTGGTCTGCTGACTCAACAATTATGATGATGATTATGAATGTTTTAAAAAAAGGATGAGGGATCATGCACTGAGTTGTCAGCATAGCATTGTGAATTAAATCTCTAATTTTTGTTGTCTAACAGTGTACCGTTCTGGGCTCAGCTTTGTCTTGAAGGTGGATAACAGTTTAGGGGGACAAATCTTCAGCACAGAAGTAGCCACCTCACCTGAAAGCACCATGATCAGATATTCCTTCTTCTTCTCTTCCACCTTGTACCTCGGCGAAGTGTCAGATCAGATATTTGCAGGGATATAATTTCACTTCTTTTTTTCTTCCTATTCTTTTGTTGGCCTTCCGAGCCCTTGAGGTTCTTTGCTGCAGATATTGCCTGCCTTAATTTCTCTTATTGGTCTTTTCCCACTTATTGACTCAAAGTGTTTTTAGGTCTGGACTTCGTCTCTTAGTTCGGGAACACCGGTGTGTTGGGGAATGAACAAGCGGACAGACTGGCTGGCTCTGCACAACTTGGTGGAATACTGATACATGATAAGGCAGACATGGTTAGTGCCTTGTGGAAGAGCATGTACAGTTTGGAGGAGCAGATGGATCACCACAGGCTGGTGAGATTGATGTAGTGGGGGGTGACAAGAGGTTCTGGCAGATGCTCCAGGCTCAGAGAAAAGGCTAGACAGACGTTTAATCAGAATGCTACTAGCACCATTAGTATCGGAACTCTTCGCTGGCTGCTGAAGATGGGGACAGAGCGCTTATGTGAATTCACCCAGTGCTGTGATGTCGGTTCTTGAATCAAATCAATCAATCAATTATTTTAGTTTGTACTGAACCATAGGATTACCTGTAGCAATATGTGAGCTGTAACTTAATACAGGAGTGACATATTAAATAACAAATACATCTCCGTCCAAGGAATTTTCACTGTAAATTCATGTTACAGGCAAGAGCACGCAGGAATGTGACAGGTCAAAGCATCACCGCATCTCAGCTGGCAGTTGCCCTGCAAGCTGCTACAGCTTCTGGAAGAGTGCCAGGGTCTCCTCAAGCATCCACATCCATGCCTTCAACTTCTCAAATGGTAAAACCTTTTGTGTGTGTGTGAGCTGGAAGATGATACCCATAGTTAGAACTTATGACTTACCATTTTCACAGTTGCTGTTATTAATAATATTTATTGTATTTTGTTTTTATGCTATCTCCACATTGGAGGTTTGCTTCAACGAGAATGTGCATCTACTTTATTATTATTGTTCGGTAAACTAGCCTACTAGTCTAACTATTGTAAGTGATTCAAACGATGAGACTGTTAGTACACATTTCATTAAAACCTAGATTGTATTATTAATATAAAAGTTAGTTGCCTACCCTATATATAACGTTGCTTCACCAACAAAAGCATCTGTCGTCTGTTTTTGATTTTACTGAGCATATGTATATTCAGTAGTTTGCCATTGCCTCCTGAATGGTGGCTCTTGATACCACTGTTGGCATCAGGGCAAGGCAGTCTGCTGCCAAATCACCTGCAGCTAGAATCCAATCAGGTACCTCAAAATTATCCATCACGCTCGCAGCGCCAAAGTTACAGAGGCTGACATTATTAATATACGATAATGTGTAATTCATAATCAGTTACACTGATTTTAAAAAAAACAGAGTTGCCTAAATAACCTTGTTTCACTTTTTAGTGTTTATGTTTTTATGCAAGCAGTTATAAAACAACACCTATATTTGCTTGCATAATCTGTAATTATTAAACGTTTATCTATCTATCTATCACACATGACTGCATATTACTTGTTTGACTTGTTAATTTAGGCTCCCACAGCATCATCCAGTGGAACCATAACTAATGACTTTTTTCAACAAGCAATGGCCCATGCTCAAAGTGCTTCATCGGATGTAAGTATTTCTCACATTGAAATTTACTGTTCCTAAAACAAACTAAAAAATGCATGCTGCTGAAAGGAATATAATTTTATCGTACTTTTGACATTCAAGATCTTTGTAATTTAGTGAGGGAACTTGTTCACATGGCACACATGAATACCTTAAGGTTCAGCCAATCAGTTGACAGCTCTTTTCCTTTTTGGGTCATCAGTAATTTTCAGTCATACAGTCATACAGGCTTTCCCCATCAGCTAATTTAACAAAATGCACTATCAGATAACAGTGCAGTTCTTTTTTTTTGTTTGTTTGTTTGGTTTGAACAATATATACACACACATAGATAGATACATCCATAGATCATTACTTTTTGATACTCAAAAAAATAAGGAAGACAACGTGAGAAGATTCTTGAGTCTTTTGTCATGGCATGAAGGGGTGTCAGCACACAAACTGATACACGCAGTTGCAGATCAGAGATTGTGGAGAGGCATGATGGCCCACACCAGTCAGCAAGAGGATATTTAGCAACAGTAATCATTAATAAATAGTGAGATATGGGTTGCTGAGAAGACAACATAGTCTCAGGAAAGGATACACAATTTATGATTTCTAGTTGGCTAGGTTTTGTTTTTATCTAGCTGGTGATAATCCTTTGTGGGACAGAGAAGAGGAAGACAGATAAGCCCCTAGACTGATAACAATAAATAATTCAGCTGATAACATTAAATAATTCAGCTGATAACATTAAGTAATTGGCAAGATGCAATATTTGCATACTTGTGCGTGATACTTAGAGAGCAGTGAAGGTCTTATTACTGATACTTCCCTTATGACAACCCTGTGACCCACATTCAGGGTTATGAGATGATGATCTGAGGGGAAGGTAGGGGTAGTTCTAAAGCAGTTCCATTGTGGTAAAAAGAGGTTTGACCTTGGCATATTTTAGGCCATGACATAGCGAAGTGACGTGACTATTTCCTTTTTCATATTTTCTTCCTAGATAATTCTAGTTACAGTTAAAGAAGATGAATAAATTAGCCTTGCAAAATTAAACAGTGTGCACAGTTGTGTTAGGCTGCCACCAGAGGTGCCAGCACCAACAGTCTACTACTAGAATTGAAGTTCTTTCTTGACAAAAGCAGCAAACAGAGCAAACCAGCTAATTGTCTGGTACACAGTTTGTGAGGCTGGGACCTCCTATTCCTTGCTGATCGGGAAAAGGAGGGGAATCCTGCAACTGCTGGAAAGTAAACCTTATTTGTAACTGTGGTCCCATTTTTTGAGGAACATAAATATACTCACTATCCCCTAAACAAAAATTTAGTTGTGAATACTGTACAGGACATTGCAGAACCAACCCCAGCATTTTTCTGGCTGTTGTAGTTGTTCTAGGCAAATTTTCTATTGCTTTCTGGACGGTTGGCGTCTCGATACTACTGTCGAGACCAGTACAAGGCCCACAGCTGGTATCGAACCTGGCACCCCAGCATTACAAAGCGGGTTCACAACAACCAAGCCACAGATGCTGACTAAACAAGCACATCATAAAATGCATCTAACAAAGGATTTGCTGCATTTGGATATTAGGCCAGGTGCAGATATCACAGTGCAGCTTTAAACCGTAACATAGTGTATCTACTACCCTTTTAAAATGCAGAAGAACCCTACCACTGACTTGAAGTCATCTCTGTAAACATTGTGCCTATATCTTTTGACACCTGGCAGAACACATCCCAGGAAAGCACCATCAGCTATATTAGTAGTAGTAGTAGCAGCAGCAGCAACAGGAGGAGGAGGAGGAGGCTGCTTTGTTCCTGTGCCAGTTAAAATAACACAGAATGCCGTTCAGTGTTTCATATAAAATCCAGTGAGCAAACAGTCCTGGCAAATCCTGAAAATTGCACACACAGTAAATGTATAAGACAGTGACTAAATGTGCCAACAGCTACTACCAGAATTGCATTTTGTTGTTGATGGAAGTAGTCAGTCATGACAAGTTGGCTGTGCACATAATATTAATGCATAAGGCACTTAACCAGACCTGCCACCAAACATTTTCTGATTACCAAGGCACAAATAAAATGCATTCCACACAAAATATGCAACTCGCAATGTTGCACCAGGCTCTTAACTCAGTAGATTCAGCAACAAAATCTTGGACTGCAGTCCACATTTGGAAACTGCATTAGCAAACTCGCTAAAAGCGCGCATATACACACACAAAATACTTCAAGGCTTTAGTGAACTGGCAGCCTGTTCGCCATATTAGGCCGGACGCCAACAGCAAAAAATTTGTGGAAATGATTATAATTTTTTTTTCTTACAGACTTATTGACTTTAAGCTAGTGTTTCCCTTCATTCTTTTTTTCCCCAGGCAGCATTACAGCAGCTCAGAGAAATGGGCATTACCGATGAGAATGTTGCTCGACAAGCTCTTGCTGCTACTGGAGGAGATATCCAGTTAGCTATCGATCTTATCTTTGGGGATGGATTCAGCATGTGAAACTAATACACTTGAATTTCATTTTGTGAAGTCTTTTCAGATGTGAATGTTTTGGTTTAATAAAACTTTGAAATCCATTTGTGAATTCACGTATATCTTTTAAATTTGTGGTAACTCCTTTCGCCTGATGCTTTGAAGGAAGGTCATGGTTCATTTCTCCTGTCTGTGTTATCCAGCTTGTGAGTACAATTTTTACGAAGTCCTGTTGGAATCATTGCTGGCAGCTTGCTATTTTTTTCAGAAACAGATGGAGTCATATGGGTTCAAATCTGATGCAATTAAGTTTGATCCTCTCGACTTTTGTGTGTGCAGATGTGTGTGAAATGTAATCCTCTACCGTTCAAAACTCCAAGCATTGCTGGGAGAACTCTCCCTCCCATCTGGGCTTCTTCTTCTTCTTCTTCACTTCCTCTTTTACCGCTGTGGGTGTCGAGGGAGATATAAAGTTCTGTTTCTAGCTCTTCTGGCTGCCTCGACCATAGGCACATCGTGCTTTTGTAGAGTTTCTCTGATGTTATCTTTCCATGTTTTCTTGGTCTACCCCGTGCTCTAAGTCCTTCTCTTTCCATGTATGCTTTGTATGGTATGGTGTCACAAGGCATTCTCTCTAAGTGGGCAAACCATTTCACTTGCTGTCTTTGTATGTAATCCAGAATTGGTTCTGTGCTGACTTGTTCTCTTATGATCTCATTCCTGATCTTATCTCTTATGGTCACTCCTACAGCCCTTCTCAGACATCTCATTTCCGTGGTTACTAATTTTCTTATATGGTTTGTTGTGGGTGACCATGTCTGGCACTGGTAGTACAGAGTTGGAATAAATATGCTTTGAATAAGATGTCTCTTTGAGCTGATTGGGATTGTCTTATGCTGCAAGAGGGGGGCTAGCTGTCCCAATACTTGGTTTGCTTTACTGCATCTAATGTCAATTTCTTTATCCAATTTCCCATCTTCGGTAAATGTAGTTCCCAGATATTTAAACTCAGATGCCTGTTTAATGCCTTTGTATTCTATTGCTATGTTTAGATGTCTTCTTTTTTCCTATTGACATTACTTCTGTCTTTTCAGTGTTGATTCTCATATTATTTGTTTTACATTCTTCATTCATGGATGTTAGATGTTGTTGCAATTTCATGGCTGTATCTGCTATCAAGGCCTGGTCATCTGCAAAGAGTAATTCGTTGATCTTACTAAGATCTTCATTCATGGGCTTGGCATTCTTGCATATACTGTCGATGTAGGTGATAAACAGCAGTGGTGATAAGACACACCCCTGTCTTACTCCAGATGTCACTGTGAAAGGATGAGATGTTTCCTGATTTATTCTAACTACACTTCTACAATCACTGTATAAACTTTTGCACACTTCGATGAGGTGTTCATCATCAGTAGTAATAATAATATTTTTAAAATATCCTCTTAAACCATCACGGTTATAACTGGGGGTATATAGTGTTAATCAAGAGAGTATATGTTTGTTATTTAATATTTTAAATATCGTGTAATTATTTATATAAGACAGAAATGTAATTTGTATTGTTTCACATATTGCTCACCATCACTGTGTTCAAAAGTAACAATTGCAGTTCCTTTAGTAAGCTCAATGTTCGCAGTAGGGCCACCTCCTAGTTTCCTCTTGTTTGAAAACAACACTGTGATCTGACTCACTGTTGCATCCCGAGGGAGACCCTCAACTTTCAACTTTGTGTTGGGCATCTATAGTCACATCCTTGACTTCAGGGTCACCGCCTGTGAGATCATAAAACATTTTAATTAAGATTTATTTAATTAACTCTTTCAGTACTAGTAATGTGGTCAATATGATATCATCCACCTTTTCTTTCTAGTAGATTTTCTGTACTTGTTGTAGGCTGGGTCGACCTGACAGAACAAGTCTATTGTAGAAATCAAATGAAAAAAGTTAGTTAGTTACACCTTTGGGTGTAATTTGTGTATACTGTGTTTTCTATAGCCTGAATTAGAACAATCCTGGAACGACATACCATTAAAAAGCTCACTGACTGATTACTGACTAAAACTGAAATTGTAATATTATTACAATAATAAAGTAATAAAAGTGTATATGTACGAATTATATCTGTAATAAAATATTAAAAAGTAAATTTACTTATGTGCAAAACGTAAGTTGGTGTGGTGATGTTTTATTTTAAAGCAAATATATACTATACGACATAAACCTAAAATGATATCTCTTGACACTTAAATGTGAAAATGAAACAACTGAGAATAACTCTTATATCACACAACTATATAATTAATATTTCAGGAGAAATGAAGAAATTTTTTTTCGTTTCGAATCTGTCAAGAATTTAAAAAACAAAAAGCATTGCGCCCGTTAGGTAGAATCTAAACAAATGCCATAATTCTGACAAAATACTTACTATACATAAACTAATACTGCCGTAAATGACGCGCCTACATACATGGGTAGTTTTATGAGACTGTCGTCTCTTTAACTAAATCTTGAAGGGTGTAGGTGTATCGTGGATGTGGGACGTCAGTTTCTCAGAAATACGTTATTAATAGCACCACGGTTTTATTTTCAGTTTCAGTTACCTATAGAACTCAGTTTATCGAACTATATAGACTTTTAGTATCCTCGCAAAAGCTAAACATATCCAAAAATCTGTGGCGCTAAAAGTAAGCAAAGACAGCTTTTCATTTAAAAATAATAAAGAGGTCTTGTTCTGCTTTTTTTTTTTTAAGCAAACATTTAAAATACACTGACACTCAAGTCATTTTCACTTTAACATTGAGAATAATGGACGCGGCCAGGATTGTGGCTGGCATATTGTAATCCCTACCGCTAAGTTGTGATGCCTGCGCCTTTCGACCCAGTGTATCAAGTTTCAACAAACTTTTATTTAGTTGCTCTTTAGAACATACCATAAGGGGGTGGGGCAGTGGGTCTATACTTGTTTCCCCCAAAATGGGGCCCCGGACTAGTGCCCATATTTGTAACATTCGCTGAAACAGTTTTCTTATCACACCTGCACATGCAAAGCTCTAATGTATGAAATTAGGAGTTGTTTGTGTCATATTTAAAAGTGGATTTTAATTAAACACTTGTAGTTTTCTCAATGTCAAAATGCAGTTCCGAAACCGCGGCCCTGGGTATTACATAAAATGTAAGGGGAATTCGGTATATCCAACACGTAATCCATGGAAATTCCTGATGTAACAGCAACCAAAAGAGGTATATTCTACGAATTATGATTACCATTCTAGGTAAAATATATGATAAACAAACTGGAATATATTAAGTATATATCAGCTTTACAGAATACAATTACATTTACCAAAGTTATGGATTTTGCGGTGACAAGGCCTTTTTCACTAATACTTAGTCCACGTCGGACTCGACTCGAGTCGGACGTAAGTAGTCCTCTTTCAGACCCGAAGAAGGATTATAGAGTTGTGCAGCTGGGCAGGCACCTGCCAGTGCGCGATGGAGTGAAGTTGAACACCTCTAGGATGATCTCTGGGCGATTAATTCACAGTGACTCAACGAGGCACTATACTGGTGAGAATTCCTCAGGTAGAAGTGCAAGAAATACCGTTTAACCGTTTGTCACAGCCGATGGCCGGCCGACCACAGACGCTCAAAAAGTTGTTTCCAGCTACCTTTTGTGGACGCAAATTCCCCCCTCCTTGGCAGTGTACTTTTGTGGGTGCAATGCCGGCTTTCGTGATTGACAGTTTGCCCTAATGGTGAGCTGCAATTCTGGTATCGGCACATCTAACAGCTGCCTTATGCATTTTTTATTTTGCTCGGACAATCTTCTTGATTTTGCTGGGACTGACACGTTTGCTAACTAGTTTTCAGATGGAACAGTGAAGCACATTTTGTTATTTCCACTAGCACAGATCGGAGCAGTTACAGGGCGGGCCGTTGCAGTGATGGTGAAACATCAACTAACGACACAGTTATACTTGGGCACCCAGGGTTACCAAAGGCCCTGTCCAAAGCGCCGCTGGTGACTAAATAGTCCGATGCGAGAGTGACAATCTCTCACACCCAACTATATTGGACTACATATTACTTCTTAACTGTCCAGGGGTGCTCCAGTATAACTGTCTTAACTGTGGTTGCCGGGATTTGTACAAGACTGAATCGTATTTTTGATGTATTTTATCTCTGTCATAATTTATGTCAGCATCTGTAAGATGACTGCATTTTATACTTGTGTCACTTGTCAATAAGAAAGAGACAAACACTGTTATTTGGCCACATAATGACATGAAAGACATTAGAGAACATCGTGACAACTAGAAAGATCAGCAGAAAGAGGGGTAGAGGCAGACCAAGAGAGATGATGCTGGATGGGCATCAAGAGAGCTGCTCCAGTCAACCAGGGATCGTGATCTGTGGAGACGCATGAGCGCCTGCGCCAGTTGGCATGACTCATGATAATGATGATGTCACTTGTCAGTTTGTTGGATCAGATTAAAGTTCACCAGTTCGTTTCGGAAATATGTTATCCAGGAATGACTGTCTGCTGCAACCCTGTCCCAAATTTTTTTGTAGTACGCCAAGGGTTTTCATATTCTGTTTACATACAGTTAGCATCCTTTGGATATTTTGTCCAGGTCATGCCGGTGTGTTGGGAAATGAGCAGTAAGATAGACTGACTCGCTCTGTACCACTTGGTGGTGAATTGATGTATGACAAGTTAGATATTGTGAGGATCCGTTGGGAGCGAGTAAACAGTGCAGAGGCACAGATAGATCATAACGGTCTATGGAAAATGGCGCTGCAAGGAGTTACCAGGGGATCTGGCCGACTCTCAACACTCAGGTTAAGGATGAGACGCATATTCAATCAGACGGTTACTGGTACCATCGGAATTGGAACTCTTCGCTTGCTGTTGAGGATTGCGACTGAGCACTTATGGTAGTGTCCCGAGTGCAGTGATGTCGATTCTTAATTCAACATTTTGTTTACAGATACCCTTTCTTTGAATAGCTGAAGACAGGCTGATCATATATGACAAAGTGGGATGAGGAGGAGCAAGTTAGATAAGGAAGAAGATGAAATAGCGGTTGAAGAAAATACTTCAGAAGGAAAATACCTAAGACAAGAAAAAAAAACTAAGCTGTTCCCTTACCACAACCCTTGTGTCCATCTTTTAAAAGGTGTTATAGGTAATACAACATAGTGAACAGAAATACAAACCGCCTGGTATGTTAGATTAGTTACTGGTATATTAAAAGTAACATAAAGGACCCTTTCAAACCACCTGGTATGGTAGATTAGTTACTGGTATATTAAAAGTAACATAAAGGACCCCTTTCAAACCACCTGGTATGTGATATTAGTTACGGGTATATTGAAAGTAACATAAAGGACCCTTTTCAAACCACCTGGTATCTTAAATGAGTTACTGGTATATTAAAAGTAGAGCTGTACTGAATATTCGCTTCGTGTTCGCTTTGGGGCCGAACAGAGGACCTATTGACTGTTCGGTATTCGGCCGAATAGTTGTGGTCGGGCCGAATATGAATAGTAGTTACCTTACACCCGCTTCTGAATACTCAGCTTAATGCTCACAACATGGAACGATTGGTTTTGTTGAAAGCTAATGCAGCTTTCTCGCATTAACTAAGCTGTCAGTGACAATTTCCAAGTTTAGTTACTTGTTATAATACTTAGGATTCTTTCAATCCTAGTTATTAGCAACCACAGACTGACTGAAGGATGCAGAACATAAAATGTTTTTAAATGTTTACTATTCTGTACGAATACTAACTAGACATGAAAAGAATTTAAACTCCGGCCACATACAAGTCGATAATATGAAAATCAAACGAACGGAAATATATAGGTACTTAGGTGCAAACTTCAACTGTTTCAACATGCTGAGAGAAGAAATATAATCTAAAATACAATTTAGAAATAAAGTGTACTATGCCCTTCAACATCTGCTAAAGTCAAAGTGTCTGTCTCACAACACCAAAGTCAAAATATATAAAACGTTGAAAAGACGAGTCGTTTTATTTCGCTCTGAAACTTGAAGCAGAAATAAAAAAGATGAGGCCTTACTACATTTTTTTCGAAAACAGTTCTACGACAAATCTTTGGACCCATCAAACATGCTAACAGCTAGGAATGGAGAGTCAGAAGCAACAACGTAACACATAATATGTTTAAATCACCATTGAGCACTGGCATCATGATAGCTAACATACTAAAATGGTTAGAGCATATTGAAAGAATGTCGACAGAGAAGTAAAAACTGTATACACCTGAGAGAGGAATGGACGTAGACCACGAGGCAGACAAAAAATAAGTTCGAGAGATAATGTCCAGCCAGACCTGCAAACAACTGGTGTCACAAATTGTGAAGATAAGGCTAGTCAGAGAGATGAATGGAGACGAGTGATATCTGCAGCAGTAAACCTCAAACGCTCAGAATGCTAAAGAAGAAGATGACTTTTCTGTGCTACTTTATGTGAAGTAAAAGTTCAGCGTAAATTTGACATTATAAATGTGTGTTTTTTAGATATACTTTTTACACTATACACTATTCGTATTTGGCCAAATAGTTGGTCCCGCTATTCGTATTCGGCCGAGTAGGGAAAATCACTATTCGGTACAGCCCAAGTTTCCAGGACTATACCTGTTCAGCTACCTCGTGTGTAGATGTTTAGGGAGGCAATCTAAATAGCTCAAGGTTGGGTCGAAATAGGAGCCAGGGTCAATTTTCGGAAGAAAACAAAAGCTGACTCCATCAGCACCCGAACCCACGACCTTCCGATTCGCAGGCCAGCGTCTAGCCGCTACACCCTAGTGGCTCCCCGCTACAACCTAGTGGCTCCCCGCTACAACCTAGTGGCTCCCCGCTACAACCTAGTGGCTCCCCGCTACAACCTAGTGGCTCCCCGCTACAACCTAGTGGCTCCCCACTAGACCCTAGTGGCTCCCCGCTACAACCTAGTGGCTCCCCGCTACAACCTAGTGGCTACCCGCTACAACCTAGTGGCTCCCTACTAGACCCTAGTGGCTCCCCGCTACACCATATCAACATGGTTACAACAAACTGTTCTGATTGACTGGCAGGCAATATGCACAAGATGATATAAACAAGTCAGAGGCCACTGATGAAACTATAGTTGGCTGTACATATACTCGATAAGTTATTTAAAAAGAACAACAAATCCATAACAACTTGTGTGTGTGTGTGGCATTCCTAGTCCAGGAAAAAAGGATTCGACAGAATCGATAGGCAAATTTTATGGGAAGTAATAGCTCGATATGGAGTAAGCAAACACTCAACTGGAGTGTGTAACGTGTATATATGGATCGTAGAAGAGTAGTTAGAATAAATAGGGTGACATTGAAACCAGTGTTTCCCAAAATGAGCGCCGCTGAGAAGCATTTAATGAAAACAAAACAAACAGCAGTAGTAGTGAGAGAGATAGAAAACGTCGCTCTCGTCACAGTCTGCCTGAAAGAAACTCTGTCTCTCGCCAATTCTCCCACCTCATGCACTTTCACACTCAAGGAGTCACTTATATCCTGTGCCCATCTTCGTGTCGGTCGGCCCCTGCCCCTCCTTCCTGGTACCATGCCTCCTGCTATAATTGTTCTCCAATCCGTCATGGCACTTGATATGACCAACATATTTCAGCTTCCGAGACAGGATGCTGTTTATTAGCCAATCTTCCTTGATGTTCAGATCTTTTGAGATGTCAATATTTCTCATTTCTTTGTCCAAGATATTCTGAGAATCTTTCTATAGCATTTCTGCTCAAAAGCTCCTATTCTCTTTCTTAAGGACTGAGAGATAGTCTACGACTCACATCCGTATGTAACCACAGGGAAGATGCATGCTCTCAAAATTCTAATTTGTATCTCCTTGCTGGTGCTTAACCATAGACTTTAAAGGCTGTTCAATCTTTACAAGGACAGCATGTATATTAAATAAGATACTTTCCGTAGCAACGATTTTCTTTGTCTTCTTCTTCTTCTTCTTCTTCTTCTTCTTCTTCTTCTTCTTCTTCTTCTTCTTCTTCTTCCTATCTTCGACCATTTACCTCAGCTAGGTGTTGGGGTAGGGTGGGGTGGGGGAAGATGTAAGGATCGTTTATGCGCTTTTTTCCCCAATGCATTGTACAAGCTGGTGTTTAATTTTGTTAGGTTGCCTTCTTGTAGTGAGCTCTGTTTGCTATAGTTCGATTTTCGTTCACTGGCCTATTTGTAATGAGCACTGCTTGCCACAGTTCAATGTTCGTTCACTAGCCTTTTTGTATTGAGCACTGCTTGCCCTAGTTCATTGCTGTTTTACAAGTCTTCCTGTAGTTAGCACTACTCGCCCTAGTTTGATGTTCGTTCACATGTCTCCTTATACTGAGCACTACTCGCCCTAGTTCGATGTTTGTTAAACCTTCCTGTAGTGAGCACTGCTGGCCCCAGTTCGATGCTCGTTCACCAGCATTTGTGTAGTGAGCAACTGCTCGCCCCAGTTTGGTGTAGGTTGACCAGTTTTCTTGCAGTAAGCTCTGCTCGCCCCATTTCGATGTTCGTTTACCATTTTGTTTTTTAGTGAACACTGCTCGCCCAAGTTCATTGCTGGTTCACCAGTCTTCTTGTAGTGAGCACTGCTCGCCCCAGTTCGATGTTCGTTCACCAGTCTTCGTGTAGTGAGAACTGCTCGCCCCAGTTCATTGCTGGTTTACCAATCTTCTTGTATTGAGCATTGTTCGTCCCAGTTCATTGCTGGTTCACCAGTCTTCTTTAGTGAGCACTGCTCGCCCTAGTTCATTGCCGGTTCACCAGTCTTCATGTAGTGAGCACGACTCGCCCTAGTTCGATGTTTGTTTACCAGTCTTCTTAGTGAGGACTTCTCGCCGCAGTTCAGTGGGGCTGAAGCCTCAAAGACACAGAAGGAGATGACAGATCCAAAGTTAACAAACAGCCAATAAATGCTACTAGATGGTGATGTCCAGACAAGTATGTGTATATACACTGTGGTAGGCATTTATTCCCATCAAAAACCGGTCTAAATGTACATTAGGCACGGTAACTGTTCTGAGTCGTGGAAAATTTGTTGCTTATGCCAGACGGTGGCCGTTGCATTTTCGCTTTATTTGTAGACTGAAACGATATAGTTTCGTCGCCAAGCTTCTGAGTTGAGTGCATGGCGTGATGCTTTGAGCATTTGAGCACTGTATATTTTTTACACTATACACTATTCGTATTCGGCCGAATAGTTGGTCCCGCTATTCGTATTAGGCCGAATAGTGAAAATCACTATTCGGTACAGCCCTAAATAAAATTAACATAAAGGACCCCTTTCAGACCACCTGGTATGTGAGATTAGTTACTGGTATATTGAAAGTAACATAAAGGACCCTTTCAAACCACCTGGTATGTTAAATTAGTTATTGATATATTGAAAGTAACATAAAGGACCGTTTCCCGCGCCCATTTGTATTGAGCACATAGTGCTATACCTATATTTTATAGACTAATCACACCGACTATTGATTTCCGGAAAAGACCTAATTAATGTGATACCTTAAATAAGGAGACAGTAGGCCCATAAAAGTTTGAGAACCTCTGGCGATGAGTAGTTAAGTAAAGTAAAGGTCCATTTTCCACGTCTTTAGGCAAATAGGGCTATACATATATTTTTATAGACCCACTGGCACAAGACTGGTGATGTAGTCAGCATCGCTTTTACTTCCCGGCAGTGCACCAGGTACTAGGGCTGTACCGAATATTCGCTTCGTATTCGCTTCGGAGCCGAATAGTGGACCTAGTAACTATTCGGTATTCGGCCGAATAGTTGCGGTCGGGCCGAATACGAATAGTGGTTACCTAACACCTGGACTGGTGGAAAATAAACATATTAAGATTTCCCACCTTGGTTCATACTGTCAAGCGTTATCTTTGTGCACAACCTACGAGCTTATCAAGTAAACTTCTGTTTAGTACAACTAGAAATACCTTCAGTGAGTCAAGAAGCTGCCTTAATGCTGGCAACATGGAACGAAGTTTTTTTTTTTGGGGGGAAAGCTAATGCCGCTTTCATGGATTAACTAAGCTGTCAGTGACAATTCACAAGTTTAGTTACTTGTTATAAAACTAAGAATACTTTCATTCCTAGGTATTAGTTACCACAGACTGACTGACTGAAGGATGCAAAACATGAAATGTTTTTAAATGTTTTCTATTCTGTACTACATTTTGTGAAGTAAAATTTCAGCGTACATTTGACATTATGGATGTTTTTTTTTTTTTTGGGGGGGGGGGGGGGGGGGGTGGGATCTGGGGGGGGGGGGGGGGATCTATTTCATACACTAATCGAAAGTGGAAGAATGGGCCCCAGTTTGAATAGTGAGAAGACAGAAGTAATGGTGGTATCAAAGAAAATAATTATTCCTAAATGTGTAATAAAAGTCAATGGTTTTATTTTGCGACAAGTACAGAAATTTAAGTATCTGGGCACGTGGATAACATCAGATGGAAGATGCATTACTGAAATAAGAATCATAATAGGACAGGCAAAAACTGCATTTTATAAAACGAAGAACATCTTATGCAATATATTTTTGTCATTGAAGGTTGG
>CAJHNH020005258.1:0-23813 GCA_905116865.2 Candidula unifasciata
AGAAAAGCGGAGGTAGCGTTTGTAAAATATAAACAAATTAGGTAATGAGAACTTGAAAATCACGTGTAAAGCTCTTTAAGTTCTCTTAAATTTAAGTCATTACCCCCCCCCCCCCCTCCCCTCTTCCACCGACTACTGCTCTCTCCCTCTTCGAATGATTTGAAAATCACTAACTGGCGATATTTTGTTGTTGCTGTAACTGACATCTGGACTAAAATAAGAAGCAGGAATTGTAAAAGGTAGTGAATAGGGCTAGTGAAATATTTACCACATCATCCTTCCACATTGAAGTAGTTAGGAGAAAAAAAAAAAAAACACTTGAAATGCAAATGAACACAGGAAAAAACACCATAATTAGGAAATGAACGCCATTGTAAACAGCACAGCTTAAAATTCCAACACAGATGAAATAACTAAATCTAAATGAAAATCTATAAAATTTCAGCGTAACCATGCAATCGGAAAGTTTAACAATGCAATCATAAGTATGCGAAATGGTCAAATTTAATTATCAAATGGTTTACCAATTTACCGGTTGTTGTTTTTTTTTTTTTTTTTTTTTTTTTTTTTATATTAAGGCAACATGGCTAGTGCTGTCAACACGACAGAGCAGATGAGGATATTATTTTAGTCCGGGGTTAAAAAAAAATTTAACTACTGCGGATTCGAACCCAGGTCCACCACACTTGAACCCAGTGTTCTAACCATTCGACCAAGCAGCCACTTAATCGGAACAACGAAAAGAGAACACAACTATTAGACATATGTGTCCCTACCACTGTGACGCGATTAAAACACAATTCAAAAGCTCAGGCAATTGTTTTCTCGTAGACAGATACTCCAGATATATTAATGAAATAGAAATCGCACGTGTCTAACACGGTTAATGAAGTTAATGTCGCAGTCACTGTCTGCGCCGACGTGGAGATAGTCCTCGATTGCCCCCCCCTCCCCCCCCCCCCCCCATCGAAGGTTGTTTGGAAAAAAAAACAGAAAATAGAAATCGTGTTTAATATGGTTATTGTGGCAAATATAGAGATAGTCTTGTTTGCTGTACCACGACCTACTCTATGTATTAGTATTAGAGAAGGCGTTGGCTGCACGTAACTCGCCGGCGAATGGTAAATGCGGCGCATGCGCAATTACTAACGTGGCTATAATTAGAAATCACTGAAGTTATAAATATTTGTTGCGTATATTTTGGCATTAATTGTGATCACCTATCTCTAACAGTGACAGGTTGAATTTCAAACCACGACGGTTCAAAATCCGGTATCACAACAAACATATCCTGAAAATTTCAGCTAAATCGGCTCAGTAGTTTCCGAGTCTATAGAGACCAAACAAACACACAAACATTGATTTTTTATATATATAGATATACAACAAACAAGTGAGTAGAAAGAAAGAGAGGGCGAAAGAGAGAGAGAGAGAGAGAAAGAAAAGAAAAGAAAAGAAAGAAAGAAGAAAGAAAGAGAGGCGGACAAGGGAGACAAAAGGAGGAAGTAGAAAGGGTCACTCATTTTGGTTTATCTATTTTCCATACATATAAATAAGGTATCAAACAAAAAGTGAGACAAGTGCCAATCTACCAGTCTCTTTTGGAACCCTCCTAGGACATCGCACAGGCGATAAACACCCGATGACACCGAGGTGCCACCATGTGGGTGAGGGTCGCCCGGGGAGTGGTCCCAGAAACCGCGTTTCGCCTTAAGCCTTACGGCCGGGCTACTATGCGGCCTCTGGCTCGAGAGCCAGAGTAGGGCTCCAAATGGGAGATAAATCTGCGGCACTTTACAGTCATCAATTTAAATGGCATGTTATGTATTTCATTCAGAAAAAGTACATTGCATAAAATGTATATACAAGAGTGGAGAACACAGAGGGGACTTTACAGACACATAAACTAACATCAGAGAAAGGAAAGGGACACGACCACGTAAGCGGACAGGGGCAGGGGAGAGAAGGATAATAGTTGAGACTACTCGTCGTATTTACATTGGCCAGCGGGACTATCTCTCCTCGAAAAACCCCACCGGGACATCACACAAGCGATAAACACCAGATGACACCGAGGTGCCACCATGTAGGTGAGGATCGCCCGTGGAGTGGTCCCAGGAAATGCGTTTCGCCCTGAGCCATTACGACCGGGCTACTCTGCGGCCTCCGGCTCGAGAGCCAGAGTAGGGCTTCGAGTGAGGGACAAAACGCCGCCACAATTATCAATTTACATAGCAGATTAAAATATTACATCAAAGAAAAACATACATTGCATAAATATATTTACAAGAGTGGCGAAACACAGAGGTGGACTTGGCGAACATATAAACTATCATCAGAGAAAAGAAGGGGACACAAATACGTAAGCGGACAGGGGCGGGGGAGAAGAGGATGACAGTTGGGGCCACTCGTCGCATTTACATTGGCCAGCGAGACTATCTCCCTTCGAAAACCAAACCGGGACATCGCACAGGCGATAAACACCCGATGACACAGAAGTGCCACCGTGTGGGTGAGGATCGCCCGTGGAGTGGTCCCAGAAACCGCGTTTCGCCTTAAGCCATTACGACCGGGCTACTTTGCGGCCTTTGGCTCGAAAGCCAGAGTCGGGCCTCGAGTGGGGGACAAAACGCCGCTGCATTTCGCATTTACCAATTTACATAGCAGGTTAAAATACATACATTAAAAAGATCATACATTGCATAAATATGTTTACAAAAAGTGGCGAAAACACAGAGGGGGACTTTAGGAACATATAAACTAACATCAGAAAAAAGAAAGGGACACGAGTACGTAGGCGGACAGGGGCGGGGGAGAAGAGGATGACAGTTAGAGCCACTCGTCGCATTTACATTGGCCAGCGGAAGTATCTCCCTTCGAAACCCCACCGGGACATCGCACAGGCGATAAACACCCGATGACACAGAAGTGCCACCGTGTGGGTGAGGATTACCCGTGGAGTGGTCTCAGGAACCGCATCAGTACATAATACAAAATGGGACTGTACAAAGGGGGAGCACAACCACGTAGGCGGACAGGGGAGGGAGAGAGAGAGAGAGAGAGAAGAGAGAGAGAGAGAGAGAGAGAGAGAGAGAGAGAAGAGAGGGAGAGAGAAGAGAGAGAGATTAGGTTACAAGTCATGTGACGTCTCAAACCAATGGACGTACGAGACTTTACCGGTGGAGAGATCTCAAGTGACCGCAGTCTGCTGTGCCTGGTACGGCAACACATTGTGTTGCGGCTTGTGGCAACAGCTAAAGCGGGCTTAAAGAGTGACGAGATGTTTAGTCTCGCCGGAGAAGATTAAACTGGTGATAATTGGAAACATTTATTGTGTTAACCACAAAATGTAACCGTGGGAAAAGGGGGGAGGGGGGGGGGGTTTACATAGATGTAATGATATAGTGAAATTAGGTACAATTATAAATAAGTGAATAAGCTAGATAAGTGAGTTTGGGCACTCTTCCGAATACCGGCCCCATATTATTCAAAGACAAAAAATCCCATTCAGGGCCTCAAGAGGTCGTTGTTAGGGACCTAAGAGGTCATGTTGTTAAAAATATGGAACAGGAAATGCCTTCTTTTATTATATAAGTTCGTTTGAACGAAATTACCGAGTGTTCGCTAGTATAGTTGATATGCAGTCTGCTTGTTACGCCGGTGATCAGGTTGATCGGGTTCGATTCTCCGGCGGGCCAAAAGAAAAAAAAAATATTTTTCTATTTTTTTCTTCAAAAGGGTGCGATATCTGCGCCTTAACTCGGTCTTGTGGTTAACAGCTAGGTTGCGATAGCGGCGGCAATTTTTTTTTTTGCTTTTAAAAGGGTGGTTTAGACGTTGTTTTGTAGTATTGCACGTTGTGTTGTGGTTAACAACTAGGCTGCGATATCTGCGCCTTTACTCGGTTTTGTGGTTAACAGCTAGGTTGCGATAGCGACGGCAAATTTTTTTTCACTTTTAAAAGGGTGGTTTAGACGTTGTTTTGTAGTTACAACAGTTGATAAGCAGTTAAAAGGGTGGTTTGCACGTTGTGTTGTGGTTACAACTAGGCTGCGATATAGGCTGCGATTGCGCCTTTCGCTCGGTCTTGTAGTTAACAGCTAGGCTGCGATAGCTCTCCGGCGGGCCAAAAGAAAAAAAAATATTTTTCTATTTTTTTCTTCAAAAGGGTGCGATATCTGCGCCTTTACTCGGTCTTGTGGTTAACAGCTAGGTTGCGATAGCGGCTGCAAATTTTTTTTTACTTTTAAAAGGGTGGTTTAGACGTTGTTTTGTAGTATTGCACGTTGTGTTGTGGTTAACAACTAGGCTGCGATATCTGCGCCTTTACTCGGTCTTGTGGTTAACAGCTAGGTTGCGATAGCGACGGCAAATTTTTTTTCACTTTTAAAAGGGTGGTTTAGACGTTGTTTTGTAGTTACAACAGTTGATAAGCAGTTAAAAGGGTGGTTTGCACGTTGTGTTGTGGTTACAACTAGGCTGCGATATAGGCTGCGATTGCGCCTTTCGCTCGGTCTTGTAGTTAACAGCTAGGCTGCGATAGCGGCGGCGAAATGCTCAATGGTCATGTCACGGGCAGCTAATCTCCTTTTTTTTTTGTTGTTCGCCCTTGAAATGGCGGTTGGCATAGTGTATTGTGGTTTACAAATACGCTGCTATATCTGCGCCTTTCGTGCTAGGTTGCGATATCTGCGCCTTTCGCCCCAACACATCGGATTTCAGCAGTCCTAATTAGTTGCCTTTTACAACATTCTTTTCAGCCGCCCTTGTGATTACGAGTATGTTGTAACATCACTAGACATCACTAGGTAGATTACGTGTATCACATTAATGTGCAAAATTCGCTTGCTTAATCAACTGGACCCGCTATCCTGTTTGAACTCTGGACATCAAAGTTGTCGACTGGTCTGAGAATGCCCGCTACGTCTCAACTCTAACCCGTGGTAATTAGCCACCTGCCCGTCCGCAAGTTCGGGTCTTTTGTCCGTTCGACTGGAAGATTGCATAATTTTTCAACGTAGATGCGTTCCCTGGTCCAGCTGTTAAGCTAACGTTAAATTCCACTGAGATAAATTGTTGGTTGGTCAGACAGTTTGATCGCTGCTAGGAAGATCGCTTGGGTTTGCTGTTCAGTCACCTCATTGTTTCACTTTGTAAAGGTTTCTGTTGGACTTGTGTACTTTTGTTGTTGTTGCGTTTAGAAGGAATTCTGGACTCACCGAATGCACCTCGTCACAGTCTCTTTGCGAATTTGTGCACTTGCGTAGATAATTAATTGCTTATCGGCAAAAGTTGCGAATAAAGTGGAAATATTTCTTTGATAATTTGTGCAGCTACTTTTAATTATGGCAGGCAGACCATCGGCTCCAAAACTTATAAGCAATAATATTCTACAAGTTGATCAACTGGCAGCTGTAGATGTCAGACCTGATGATTTATATAGAATAATGGACGATAAACTACAGTGGTTGCAATGGCTCGCTATGCACAGAATAATACGGAAATCAGTAGACTGTTCGTCTTGCAACCGTCGGATGTCATTAGTGTCAAGGCTAGAATGTTCCGATAGATTCTCTTGGCGATGTCGTCGCTGTAATACTCGTTGCAGTGTACGGACGGGTTCGTTCTTCGCTAATTGTGAACTCCCAACTGAAAGAATTGTGATGGTAATGTTTTACTGGTTGTTCGAAGTCAAGCAAAAAAATGTGATGTTTTTTGAGAGATTGACAAGCTGTGATACAGTAGTCAACTATAACAATTATTTTCGGGTAGAGTGTTACAACTGGCTGCTGCTTAGCAACCCTCAGTTGGGAGGATTTGATGCTAACGGACAGTCAGTGGTTGTTGAAGTTGACGAGAGCTATTTTTTCCACCGCAAGTACCATCGTGGTTACTTTCGTCGTGGTCAATGGGTAGTTGGGCTAGTTGAACGTGGTAGTGGCCGTTGCTGGTTGGAAGTTGTTAATAGGCGAGATGCGACAACATTGGAACGCATCATAAGTGAGCATGTGTTACCAGGAACGACGATTGTCACCGATGCCTGGCGAGGCTACAACAACGTTGGTCAACTCAACATAGTGTGCGGCTGGTGCCCAATCGTTGGCGAATGGTGCGTTTCACCAGCATCCAGAGGCCCTCAATTGTTTGTGTGTGTATGTGACTGTGTACGGCGTCGACGAAGTTGGTCTGGTGGACTACTACCTCGTGCAGATAGATGCCATGCCGTAAGTTTGCCACGTTGCTGTAGCCTCGCCAAGCGTCAGTCACGATGGTCGTTCCCGTATCGTATCGTAATCTTTTATAATCCTCTCCAATGTCGCCGCATCTCGTTTTCGCACAAGCTCCAAGTAGCAACGGCCAGTCTCACGCTCTACTAGCCCGACGATCCAACGACCGTGACGGATGCGACCGCGCTGATACTTTCGTCGGAAGAAGTAGCTCTCGTCTACTTCGACCACGATAGATCTGCCGGTCTCATCGAGTCCTCCCAGCTCCACGGTGTGTCTCAACATCCAATTATAGCATTGCTGACGGAAATAATTGTTGTAGTTGACAATGGTGTGCCAGTTCGTGAGTCTCTCGAGGACCATGACAGTCGCTGAACTTACGCCGGAGAGCCAGTAGTACATCATCATGAGTATTTTTTCTCGGTCGACATGTCGCTGTTGGCGAAAAACGACCCAGTGCGAACACTACACCTAGTATTACAGCGATAACATCGCCAACCGTATCTGTCGCTACAGTCTTGCCGGGGACATAGGAACATTGGCCGCGTGCATGAGGTACACGGTTGCGTGTTCCTTATCAGACTATGCTCAGTTAGCCACCGCAACCACGCATACTTATGTCATTATGGCATACAGGAGTTACGTCCGTGGCAACTAAGTCGTGCGTCGGAATAACGATGTTAGTTATGTGAGTGCGTCTAACTGCCATGTTGCTTCTTGTGTCGTTTGTTTCGTTGTGGCTTTTCCGATCACTGTTTGGAGTGCGGCCACGGGAGAGAACTCTTAAGTCGTCCAAGGCTGTTTATTCTTCGTCCGGATTTGCCAGTAGAGCCGAAGTGAAGACTGATGATGATGATCTTAACGTTGCTACCCAGCCACACAGCGCTCCGATGGATCGAAAATTATTCCTCCCCACGTCACTTCAGCGCTCCGATGGATCAAAAATTATTCCTCCCCACGTCACTTCAGTCGATCGAAAACTATTTCTCTCCGATGGATCGAAAATTATTCCTCCCCACGTCACTTCAGTCGATCGAAAACTATTTCTCCCCACGGTGCTAAACTTCAAACATTGCGCAGAAGTGAAAAACTGATGATGATGGCTTCAATTATTATTTCACGGCGCTTAACGGCAGAAGTAAAGACTGATGATGATGATCTTAACGTTGCTACCCATCGACACAGCGCTCCGATGGATCGAAAATTTTTCCTCCCCACGTCACTTCAGCGCTCCGATGGATCAAAAATTATTCCTCCCCACGTCACTTCAGTCGATCGAAAACTATTTCTCTCCGATGGATCGAAAATTATTCCTCCCCACGTCACTTCAGTCGATCGAAAACTATTTTTCTCCCCACGGTGCTAAACTTCAAACATTGCGCAGAAGTGAAAAACTGATGATGATGGCTTCAATTATTATTTCACGGCGCTTAACGGCAGAAGTAAAGACTGATGATGATGATCTTAACGTTGCTACCCATCGACACAGCGCTCCGATGGATCGAAAATTTTTCCTCCCCACGTCACTTCAGTGCAGCGAAAACTATTTCTTAACGGCAGAAGTGAAGACTGATGATGATGATCTTAACGTTGCTACCCATCGACACAGCGCTCCGATGGATCGAAAATTTTTCCTCCCCACGTCACTTCAGCGCTCCGATGGATCAAAAATTATTCCTCCCCACGTCACTTCAGTCGATCGAAAACTATTTCTCTCCGATGGATCGAAAATTATTCCTCCCCACGTCACTTCAGTCGATCGAAAACTATTTCTCCCCACGGTGCTAAACTTCAAACATTGCGCAGAAGTGAAAAACTGATGATGATGGCTTCAATTATTATTTCACGGCGCTTAACGGCAGAAGTAAAGACTGATGATGATGATCTTAACGTTGCTACCCATCGACACAGCGCTCCGATGGATCGAAAAAAATTTTTCCTCCCCACGTCACTTCAGTGCAGCGAAAACTATTTCTTAACGGCAGAAGTGAAGATGATGATGATGATCTTAACGTTGCTACCCATCGACACAGCGCTCCGATGGATCGAACATTTTTCCTCCCCACGTCACTTCACAGCGCTACTTCACAGCGCTTAACGCGCAGATGTGGAAACTGATGATGATGGCCTCAATTATTTCACGGCATTATTGGTACGTATTGTTCCAAATTGCTCCATATTTTGTTGTTCCATATTTTGTATAACACGTCACTTCAGCGCTCCGATGGATCGAAAATTATTCCTCCCCACGTCACTTCAGTCGATCGAAAACTATTTCTCACAACGCTTAACGCGCAGATGTGGAAACTGATGATGATCTACGTATTGTACCATTTTTTGTTGTACCATATTTTGTATAACTCCTTTTTAACCCCTTGACCTCTTTGTAACCTCTTGAACCCTTTGAGGCTCTAACAGGAATGTTTTGGACAGCAAATAATATGGGGCCGGTATTCGGAAGAGTGCCGTGAGTTTGTGTGTATCGGGCAGTCAGACATCGTCTGCTGCCTCGGGGAAAATTCACTGCAAACGGTACTTGAACATTAAAAAGAATAAATGAGGGTTGTAAGTTCTGAAGTGATATTTGGCTAGGTTTCTGCAGGTCCATATTAGTAGTCTGTACTGAGCTAACAGTTGTATGTTTTTCGTGTGTGAGTGTTTGTCGCGTACAGGGAGAGTGTTCAGAAAGATTGCTGTGAAGAGATTGATCTGTTTGCCTGCGTGCCTGCTGATTGTGTCTCTGAGAAGCTGGTGCGTCGGTGTGACCACCTGGCACTCGTAGAATAAGTGTCTTTCCGACTCCTGTTTCCGCTGTCGGCATAGGGGACACGGGGCAAGCCGGCCCGATCTGCGCGCCTGACCCTCAGAAGTCGGAGTCATGGAAAAGAAGAGTCGGAAAGTGACTTCTCTGACCTTCGCAGAGACATTTTTGTTGTGTAGGTTAGAAAAAGAGCTTGTGTAGTCTGTAATGGCCACCGGGCGGCCCCACGCTATTCTTAGGTGAATGGGCGGGGCCAGCCTGCGGATGAGTGTTTTGTATATTTTTTGTGTCGTTTCATGTATGAGATGTTCGTTTCCTGGCAGTGCTGCCAGGGCGCGTCTGTAGAAAGCTGGAAGGGCGCCGAAATGGTGTGGGGTGTTATTTTCTATTCTTTTCAGGTGATGGATTCTAAGAGCTATGTAACACAGAGCCAGGCCGTTTTTATGCGGGTCCCTAACAATTTCGCCTATTCTCTTGATTCTCATGGCTCTGATGTGTGTTTCCAGGTCGCGGAGGTATATGCCTCCGTGCCTTTTCTCCGGATACAGGGTATTGTTGGCGATCGAGTGTATAGTGGACCTAAAGATAAATCGCCTAACATGTTTCCTTATCTCTTTAATAAAACGGGGAGGGGGATCCATCACCGTTGCGGGGAAGATGATTTTTGACATGACGTAAGTGTTAACTACCGTGGCCCTTCCAAAGATTGTGGTGGTTTTGTACGTGTAGCGTTGTAGCATGTCGGTTACCTTTCGGGTCAAGTCTTCCCATGTTGGTGTGTGTATTGTGTTGGGGTTGTTGTTGAAAGTGAGGCCGTTTATTTTCAGAGCCTGGGCGTTCGGGAGCCCGGCTAAGTCAGACTGACCCCTCCACCGTCCAAGGCCCATTATTTGCGACTTGGCAACGTTGATCTTGCTTCCACTACCTATACCGAAGCGGTTAAAGGTGTGGAAGATTCTTTGTATGGAAGCCTCCGTCGAGGGAAGGAAAACAGTGTCGTCTGCATAAGCTAAGACTTTCTGTTCTCCTATGCCTTGGATCGTGGTGCCGCGAATATCCGCGTCTTGCCTGACCGCTTCCAGGAGCGGTTCCAGCATGAGCACGTAGAGGAGGGGTGACAAAGAACACCCTTGTCGCACCGATCTGGTGATTGCAAAGGTGTCCGTCAGCGTGTGGTTGACTATCACCTGGCTCCTCGGATTTTTGTAGAGTATCTGCACCCAGGCTCGGAACACGGGCCCGAAGTTGTTGGCGATGAGGGTGTCGTGCATGTATTTGTGTGAGATTCTGTTAAAAGCTTTCTCCTGTTCCAGGGACAGGAGAGAGGCAGGACAGTTTTTCTCGTGCGTGTAGGTGATTATGTCTGATGTAGTGCGCGTGTGAGAAGACTGACCGTCCCGGTACCCCACACTGCTGGTCTGGGTGTATGAGTGTGTTTAGATGATGTTTCAAGCGGCGTGTGAGTGTTTTAGTGAGAATCTTGTAGTCGACATTAAGAATGAATATAGGACGATAGTTTTTGAGAAGAGTTTTGTCTGCGCCGTCTTTGGGGATTAGGGAGATGTAAGAGGTATTGAATTCGTCAAGAAATTGACCTTTAGCGAAAGCTTCCTCGTAGACTTTTAGAAGGAGTGGACCTAACAGGTGAAAGAAAAATTGGAAAAATTCGGCAGAAAGGCCGTCACTTCCGGGAGATTTGAGAGGCTTCATGTCAGATAAGGAATTCGTAATTTCTAATAGCGTTATGGGACTGTCGAGAGCGTCACGTTGTGCGTCGTTCAGTCGTTTGGCGTGTCGTAGGAACCGGTTTTGTTCGTGTTCGTCGGTCGCTTTTGCTGTGAATAAGTCGGTGTAGTATTTGTGGAATGCTTGTGTGATTTGTGTCGGATCTGTGTGGGTGTTTCCTTCCGTGCTGTGATCTGTTGTATCTGTCTATTGTGCTGGATGTTCTGTTCGATTGCTAGATATTGTTTGCTGGGCGTCTCTTGTGTGATTGTGTTAAGGCGTGTCCTAAGCAAGGCGCCCAGAAATCTATGTTGTTGGTGTTGTCCTAGCTCTGTCTCTAAAGTCAGTATGTGTGGGCTGTTTCTGTCTGTCATTTTCGTCATTCGAATGGCGGTCTGTAGAATTTCTTCCGTTTCCCGTCTCTGTCGGTGTATGAGAGATGCTAGAAGCAGTGTTCTGGATCTAATTGTGTTCTTCAGCATCTCCCAGTGTTCTAAGTAGTTGTCGACCGGTGCGTCGTCGGTATAGAGTTGGATGAGAGCAGATATTTGAGTCGTGAAGTCCGCATTCTGGAGAAGAGAGTTGTTGAATTTCCAGTGCGGAAACCGTCTGAAAGGTTGTGTGTTTGTGTTTAGTGGCTCGATGTGTGTCAGTATTGCTTTGTGGTCTGTAAATTCTAGTGTTTCTGACAGGTGTTTGCATGTAATGATGTGGTGCGTTTTGGGGATGTATGTCCTATCTAGTCTGGCAGATCAATTGTGGGGTATGCTTTTGTGTGTGGTTTCAGATTTGTTCGGGTATTTCTCCCTGAAAGCATCTGTTAAGTTAAACATGTCTATGATATTTATCAGGGTCTCCAGCTGATTCATGCCGTCCTCGCCGGCTCTTCTCACCTGCGTCCTTACCTCCCCACCAATAACATCCTCTTGAGTCAGGGCGCAGTTAAAATCGCCTGCGAGGACGACATTGTGTCCTCTGTGTGCCTGCATGAGTGTGTCCTCTAAGTGTTCGAAGAATGTGGGTTGATAGTCATAGTTTGGTGGTGCATGTATGTTCACTATTGTATATGATGTTTTCGTGGTGTTCGTGATCTATATGATGCAGATGCGCCCCCTGTCGTCTGTGTGTGTGTTTGTTATTTCCCAGTTGTCGGATGTGAGTAGTATGGCTGTACCTAATCCTGAGTGTTGTATCGATGGGCTGTGACACGCATGTCTCAGGCCCATCTGTGTGACTATCTGTTGAAAGAAGTAGGGTGTCTGGATGTTTGTTTCTTGAAAAAGAAGGAGATCAGGTTTGTGTTTCTGTATGAGAGAAACTACATGGTGTTGTTTGTGCCGGAGACCCGACACATTTACACTAACAATTTTTAAACCTGTCATTACCTAAGTTACAAAATAAATGACAGTGTTGAACAATTTTAAAGATAAATAAGCACAAATTGAAGAGTATGAAAAATTGAAAGTATCCTTTGTGTTCTTGTTGTGTTTCTTGTTGAGGTACTGTGTTTTAAAGTCCTGACTAAAAGTGTTGCCTTCAGTTTTCTAAGAAACTTGTGAAATTGTCTTCTTCAGGGTCTTGTCCCCCTTCTCCCGGACTGGTGAAAGGGGATTCCGAGTCGTTGATGACAAGGGGTGGTGGTGAGTTCTCTGAAAATAAATTTTGTCTGGTGTTCTTTGGTGTTGCGTTTTTTGATGTGTTGCGGGCGTCGATTCTTTTGGGTGTCTGTGTGTTCTTTGATTTTTCTTCTTTTTTTTTCTTCGGAGCTGCTGTCTCCTGTGCTGCTGTTTCTCTCTGCAGCTTTCCTTTTCCTGGCAATTTCCCTTTTCTCTCTTGGAGACACTACTGTCTCGAAAGGCTCTTGATTTTCATCTTCCTGGCCGGTCTGCGTCGCACTCACTTCCTGCTCCAGGATGTTGGGATTAGTTTCCCGCTCTACTAGTGGCGGGATTACTTCTACCCTGTTCTCTTCGATCTGAGGGCCTTCCTGCTCAGGGGGCTGGAGCACCTCCGAACTCTTTGAGTTAACTGTTTCTTGCTGTGGCAAGCCCGCCTCGACCTGGACGTCGACTTGGGTAGGTTTGCCACGCTGAGATGAGGTTGAGACTGAGGTTGAGATTTGGGATTGGTTATCTAATTCTTTTGTTTTGTTGGCCTCTTGTGCCTTGCTCTTGTTTGTGGTGGTTGTCTTCAAAGGCGGGAAATCTTCCTCGCTTATTCGGCTTGTACGGACCGCCTCTTTTGTCGGAGGGGGGCGTCTTTGCCTGTTTGGGCAGCGGTTGGCCACGTGCTCTACTGAGCTGCAATACAGGCACTCTGTCAGCCTGCCCGGGACCTTCACCAGTATCTGTATCGTATCGTATAAAATCAAACAAAAATTCCAAACTTAGTCCTTTTTTTAGCCGCCTGTTGGCCTGCTTTTTCAAGGACGGTTCCTTTGCTATCTTATTTTATTTATATTCCTTGTGGTGATCACTTTCACCTGAGTTTGTTCATTTGTTGCCTAAGTTCTGGTTCTGAGGGGCCTGGTTCCTGTTTAATTGGCTATTCGCTAGCTTTTGCACTGTTCATCTGTGTTAGCACCAAGTCAGTTTGAAGTCACACCGCTACGAAACAAACAGTTCCGCATACTGAGCGCCCTAAAACACGGCCCCCACAGGACGACTGTCACAATCTTGTTGTTGTGTGCAGCCGTTAGATAAGTAGAGGAGGTAACAAAGGTTGCAAAAAAAATTAGAACGCCCGAAGGTGCAAAGATATTGTATAGCTAGGTCGGAAGTTGGAGAGAGACAGATAGCTTGCTAGGTTGAGGAAGAGGTCCTTGGTGGGTTGAGTCCTGCACACTGCCTGCTCTGCCTGGGTGGATCTGAAAATAGACTGATTTACATTTTAGATATATGTGGGGAGGGACGGGTGAGGTTATCAGAGTAGCGTAGTAGCCTGGAATTCCACAAGTGCTGGTCCCCTTATTGTGCAATGCCCTTTTAGCTGGTTTGCCTCAGAGCGTCGGGTGGCCTTTGGTGGGTTTCTTCGGCTTTTAGCTGAAAATGAGTTTATTAATATTGAAACATATGTGGGAGGGGCGGGGAGTTTACAAAACGAAATTCATAACAGACTGAAATCCACGAGTGCTGGTCCCCTTCTTGTGCTATGCCCTTTAGCTGGTTTGCCTCGGAGCGTCGGGTGGCCTTTGGTGGGTTCGGTCGTATTATTCTTTCTGAAAATATACTATATGAGAAATTATGTTAGTTGAATTTTTTTAGTCTGGTTGATTCGCCTGTGGTGGAGAAGGAGTGGAGGTGGTACAGGCTGAGGGGCAGGAATGCCTTTGAGAGGACATACAGTGAGGTCGGAAGAGTGAGTGAGAGGTAAAGTTGCCTCTGTTGTGGGTGCTGGTACTCGCTGGATCTGGTCACATCATGATGGGGGTGGCTCTCAGATCGCTTTCCCCGGTTTTCTGGATATGTACTGCTTCACAAGTCGCTGGATCTTGTCGTCACAGCTCACACTGAGGCAGTTTTCAGTTGTCATAGGTTGGTTTGAGGCTCTGAAGTGCAGCACGAGCTCTTGTCTCTCTATTTCGTGGTGTTTACAGTTTAGTAAGAAGTGCTCCATGGAGTTGGGGGCCCTGCATTCCTCGCACACAGGAGTGCGGAATCGGTCTGGCCAACACCCTAGTCGCATCTTCCACAGTTTTCGGATGGCCGGAATTTTGGTCGGTTTAGTCACTTGATTCTTGAGACTGGGTTTGTTGAGTAGTTTGTAGGCAGCTCTGCCTTTGTCGCTGGTCAACCACTGTTGGGACCATTCTCTGCATATTCTGCTTTTGATAATCGCTTTTAGTTCAGTTTTGCCCAGTCCCGCGAATATTGTGTTGTGGCTAACCGTGCCTCTCTTCGCCGCTCTGTCTGCTGCTTCATTGCCCTCAATGCCTATGTGTGCTGGGATCCAACCAATGGTGGCTCCTGCCCCAGCGCCAAACAGCCGAACAACTGTCAGATTGAACATTACACAAGTAGAATTTCAAGGAATGTCAATCTTTTCGGCAAACCCGGGCGAGGCAAAAGAAATCCTGGACTTTGGACTCAAAGTCGGGATTAAATCATTCGCCAGAGTGATAATCCACCAAGCACTCCTGATTGTCATTTTAAATTGCACTGCTGCCACTAAGGACCTGATCGAAGGCCTTAAAGACGCAGCAGGAAAGAAAATCTTTTCATGTACAAACAACATAAAAGTCGCGGTAGAACTTGTTAGGGATTCAGTCGCCATTGCCGTCAAGGGCATTAACCCTAACATCGACATAGCAAAGATCACCGAAAAAATGAAAAACGAAAATCCAGATCTGGAATTCATGCAAGTAGAACGGATCAAAAAAGGCAACGGGGACCCCACCTGGCTAGTAAAGATCACCATAGCAGGAACACAAATCCCCGCTTGTATCAACTTCCAAAGTACTTTGAAAAGTTAATTCCACCCATGATTCAGTGCCGGAAATGTCAGGTCTACGGGCACTCCCACACCAGCTGCCGGAAAGAACTTCCGGTCTGTAAGTACTGCAGCATGAACCACTGGCACCGCGACTGCGAGAAAGCCAATGCCAACAAAAATAATTACAAAGTCGGCAACTTGGAAAGAAAATGCGCCAACTGCGGAGGCAACCACAGCGCCAAATACCAGGGCTGCCCGACACTCAAAGAAACAAAAATGGCCTGGCGTGAGTCTCAGCTCACAAACATTCCCATGAAGGTAGCCAGATTCCGCCAGTCACAGAAAAAAACTGACAAGGAAATACAATCCGACCTGAGAATCATCAGCGCGAGTTTGGCAAACCTTCAAACGGCCCAGGCAACCAATCAGAAGGCGGCTGTAAGCCACGTTCAGCCAATAGCCGACACAGCCGAAAGTAAAAAAATTGGCGACCTAACAAAAGAACTAACCGCTGCTAGAAAAGCCCTTGAGCAAGAAAAAGCCAAGAGCAAGAAAACAGCAGAAGAATTCCAAGCACAAATTAATAACCTCACCGAGACACTGGCAATGGCCAACCGAAGAATCGAAGAAACCAAAACTCACGTAGACGAGCTCACCAAACTAATCGACGTGCAAAAAAACAAAAAAAATACAGCAAACGAAATACACGAAGCTTTTAACAAATTCAGCTCGAACATAGATGACAGGATTCTTAAAATAGTTAACAGGGCGCTGGAAGCTCGGGGCTCCGAATCCCCACGCACTGAAACCGAGGGGGAGGACGCGACAACCGACACCAGCACCTTAAGCAGTAGCCTGTCCGACTGTGAAAGCCAACCAGACACCCAATAAACAAACCACAAAACCAGAAACGCAAATGTCCCAACAGACTAAAAACCAAACAATGAAAGACACCAACATCAGAATTGTTCAGTGGAACTGCAGGGGAATCAAGAACCTTCTAGGGATTATGAATCAACTAGAAGGGGACTGCTCCATCATAGCCCTGCAGGAGACACTTCTAAAACCCGCCGATCACTTCAAGCAGCAAGGTTACATCACCTACAGACACGACCGAACAAAAGACACACGAGGTGGAGGAGTGGCGATCCTCGTACCGCACACAATAAAAGTCATTTGCCATGAATGTTTTGACACCGAAAACTGTGAGGCCATAACGGTAACAATCGCCGGCATAGGCAAACAGATCAAACTTATCAACGTCTACTGCCCAGCTGGGAAACTAGAGGCAGCAGACACTGATGAAATTAAAACTGAACTTCAGCCACACTCGATAATACTAGCAGACATGAACTGCCATCATCCGGCGTGGGGCAGCCTCACAGCCAACAGTGGAGGTAACCGGCTAATGGAATTCGCTGAGGAAAACGAACTCGCCATCCTCAACAACGGTTCTTTCACCAGAATCAACCCCAACCGGAGGATGAGAGACACAGTGGTCGACGTCACCGTGGTCACGACCGAACTCACGGGCTGCCAATGGGTGATATCCGAAGACAGCAACTCCGACCATCTCCCGATCTTCGTGTTCCTAAACGCACAAGCGCTCACAAACGAAGACAGTCTCCGACCCAACTTCAATTTTAGAAAGGCCAACTGGGAAGCGTTTCAGAAAGAGCTAGCCGAAACCACCATAGAACGTGACCTAGGCGAAAGCCTATCAGCCTATTCAGAAAGGCTCACGAACACCATACTGGTAGCAGCCATCAGAAACATCCCAAGTAAAAACATGCCACCACACCTGTGCAGCCGAGCAAACAGAGCGGTCAGACCTCACACAACAGTGAAAAAAACGCCTGTAGCTTGGTGGAACGAGAAGTGCACGGCGGCCACAGATGAAAGAAAAAGGGCTCGGCGGAGATACAGACGCAACAAGACCAATGCGAATCTTGAAGACTACAGAATCCAGAGAAACGCGGCCAACAGAATCATAAAGAGATCAAAAGAGGCCCACTGGAAAACATTCTGTCAGAGTCTGAATCCGAGCACCCCTGCGAGCAGAGTGTGGGCCCAAATCAAGGCCATCAAAGGGAACAAAAAGTCGTCTCGAATCCCCACAATTAAGACACCGAGCTTGGCGATCACAGACAAAGAAAAGGCCGATATGTTTGGACAATTCTTCTATGAGATCAGCTCAACAGAGATGCTCGGCCCAACAGAGAGGGGGAGACGAGAACGACTTCTTGCAACTGGAGAACTTAAGCCTGAACCAGACATCACAGATTATTACCTCGACACCGACATAACAATCGACGAGGTCACCTCAGCGCTTCGGGCGAAAAAAGACACAGCAGCAGGGGCAGACATTCTGAGTTACAAACTAATCAAAATGCTCCCTAGAAAAACACTTGAAGTGCTAACGGCGCTGTTCAACGATGTATGGACAGAAGGGACAATCCCACAACAATGGAAACACGCCACGGTCATACCAGTTCCCAAGCCTCAAAGGGACACGCAGAGACTGGACTCATACAGACCTATCTCGCTGACCTCCCACCTAGAAAAACTGATGGAGACCGTGGTCACTAGAAGAATTAATTTCCATCTCGAAAAAAACAACAAGTACAGCTGCACCCAGTCCGGATTCAGAGCTAACAGATCCTCGATTGACCAGGTGATCAAACTCGAGGATCACGTCAAGAGAGGTTTCTTAAAAGGAGAGAAAACAATCACCATTTTTCTTGACCTTACCAGTGCCTTTGACACTTGCTGGAGGGAAGCCGCCATCAGGAAACTGAGTGTAGTAGGAATTGTGGGGAAAACGCTCAATTACATCAAGAGTTTCCTCCAAGACCGAACCTACTCAGTGATAGTGCGAAACGCAAAATCGGCAACCCACTCGCAAGAGAACGGCACTCCCCAAGGTTCGGTGATTTCCCCGGTGATCTTCTCCATCCTCGTGAATGACCTGGCGGAGGCCATAGGAGAAAAAAACGTCATGTTATCACAGTACGCCGACGACTGCGCCATCTGGTGCTCCGATTCCAACCTGGAGCTAGCCAGAAATCAGCTGCAGAGGGCAACCAACAACGTTACAAGGTGGATGGAGAAGTGGGGATTTCGTATCAACCCCAACCAAGACCACCCAGATGATTTTCAACTGGAAAAGAGTACGAACGTACGAAGAATTTGACACCCGCATAGAAATAGACGGTCAAAGAATACAGAGAAAGATACAAACGACATTTCTGGGAATGCTGCTCGACTCCCAAATGAGCTGGGGTCGACACATCGAACAAACTGTCGCAAGATGCAAGAGCAATAACAACCTGCTACGAATCATCAAAGGATCCGGCTGGGGCGCACACACAAAGACACTACTAAATTTTTACAAAGCATTCATCCGAAGCAAAATTGAATACGGTTCCATCGTATACGATGCTGCTTCTGATGCCAAAAAAGAGACACTAGACACAATTCAGAACCAGGCGATGGCAATCATCCTGGGGGCAGGGAAAGGAACTAGTCAAGAAGCCATGGAAGTAGCCTTGGGCGTCATACCGCTAAAACTACGCAGAAAACAACTTAGACACGGCTACTGGTCCCAAGCGGCACTTGACCCACGCCACCCTGCCATCCAGGCACTGGCTGTCAACGAATACCCCTGGTCAAAGGTCAGCGTCCCAATGCAAACATTCCAGAGACCGGCCGCCTGGAAAACGGCATCCGAAATTGACACCACCACCATAACCAGCGGTAAGAAATACCACCCGACCATCCCCACCTGGGAGCTTAAGACACCGTTCACCGACGAAAGCCTCGCCCACGTGATTGACAGAAACCATGACATACTTGATGCAAGGTCGAGAGTCGAACAGTACATCCGTGACGCAGAAATTGACACTATGATTATATACACCGACGGCTCAAAAACCAGCACGGGAGAAGTCGGGGCCGGTGTTTACATACCGACCTGGAAGACCACACACGAATACCGACTCACTAACGATATGGCAGTCTGCTCAGCTGAGCTGGTAGGGATTCTGAAAGCACTGGAGCTAGCCTGCGAACGGCCCCCCATAAAACTCCTCGTCCTTTCTGACTCACTATCAGCAGTACAAGCCCTGAGGGACTTTTCGAAAGTGAGCCGGCAAGACATCAAAGAGGAAATCCTGACAATTTCCACCCGACTCAGAAGCCTGGGATACCAGTATCTGGTGTTGGCCGTTCGGCAAATCTGGCCCGAGAATATTTACATAATGTGGGATCGGCTTGGTTGCGTTAACCAGCGCCGCCCACTTTCCGCCGCCATTCTTCATTAGGGCCACTTGAGGGTTGGGGTCCCCTGTGAACAGGGTGACCGTTTTCTTCACGCTGGTCTCTGTGGCTGTCCCCGGGAGATAGCCCATTGTTATTCGAGTTTTCTCCTTATCCCAGTGCTGCAATTCGAAATCCACACCCTCAATTGTGAACTTTTTCCCATGTAGGTGGTGATACACCTGGTCATGGGCCACCTGCGTCAGGTTTAAGAACCACCCTGTAGGGTTAGGGAATCTATAGAGTTTTGCCACTCCTCCTGATGGCACTCGACCGGGACCTAGCAGTGCGGCTGTGATCAACGGTGGAGACGCCTTCGATGCCGCTCCTATCCCAGTAAGGGTGATTGATACGGTTCCCTTTCGATGCAAACCACCTGGGAACGTATTCGCCTCCACGTTAATGTTGACGACGGACATTCTTAAAGTTTTGGCGATCTTATTTCCTCAAATATGGATTTTTTTAAAGATGGCGTCTCAAAACTGAAAATCGCTCACTGGAGCTGACGTTGACAAGGTCCGGTGTATTGAAAATAGTTCACTCGGATCCAACTAGTGAGCTGATTTCACCTGGTAGACTGATCACCTGGCTAAATGATTTCCTCCAGTGGAAAATTCCCAACTCCAATCCTGTAACGAATGAACAAATCCTTGAAAGTATTTAAATCCTTTATTTTTACCACACACAAATCACTATGGAAATCCGTAATCCGAAATCCGAATGAAATGAAATATATCGTGTCGAGGCAGGTCAACTTTCAGAAATGATCCCTAAAATATTACACCCTAAAAAACTATTTAATTGTCTCCCCCACTCCTTTAACTCTTTGAGTGCCATGGGGTTCAGCATCACAGGCTCAAGGGGCAGTGAAGACTAAAATCAATGCATCCTGCGTTAATTGGGCTTCTAGATAGGAGCCTATGAAGGCACGATGCGTTCCTTGGGACAAAGAATTAACGTTCTGCAATTAGGTGTTCCAAAGTCCGTTCCCAAAAATGTTTCCTTACAAGGCCGCCAAAACCCTTGGGGCTTAGGCATGATAGCAGAGTGCTAGAAAAAAAAAAAAAGCCCGGTCCTGTCAACTGATAAAGACTCTGGCAGAGCCACTTGCTTGTATCAGCGTCCTTTCTGCCACCGTCTTTCTACATATATTTTGTGTTCGTTTCACGACTCAGTCTTTAATATTACATAGTTACTGTAAAAGTCCTATAGTCCAGAATCAAGAAAAGAGCTCCACAGCACCCAACCACATTGAACATCAGTAGGGATTCTTTGCTGGGGCTACAGTGATTGTGCTTTGTACGACATTCTCTAGCCTTTCTGCTGAGAGAGACCAAGGCATGTGATAAAACCTGGTGCAATGAAGTCGATCCTCTCGACCTTATTTGACAACAGGCTACTATGTAACCACAGTGTGCTCCAAAATAAGTGTCACACAGTTGAATGGAGGTTCTGAGATTTGCTCCTGTTTTTAATTGACCGCTGGCATCTCATTTACCTGGCCCAGATTGCATGTCAATGGTTCTGGCCTAAGCTATTAATACACTGTAAAATATATTTCCAGCAAAAATCGAAATGCTGACATCAGAAAGTCACAAGTGGGTACGTGCTTTGTAGCTGTAACAAGGTTGTGTAGGGTGAAAAAAAAACACAATATAATCTAAATGTAGAGAAGTTAACATTTTGTATTTTTGTATTTTTTATCATTATTATTATTTAGGGGATAGCGCAAACGCAGTCCCCATTACGGAAAAATTACGCACTCGAGTCACCCACATTTGGGGTGATCGCAGGCGTCAACCCAACCAAAGTGCAATGGAAGGGCCTCATCCTGGGAGCACAGTCTTTTTTTTTTTTTTAATGTGTTTATTGTTGAAAACATATTATAGGTCTGTTTTGGCACAGAATCAAATAAATAGGATTGGATTGGATTTTTTACCCCACCAGGACATCACACAAGCGATAAACATCCGATGACACAAAGTGCCACCATGCGGATGAGGATCACCGTGGAGAGGTCCCAGAAACCGCGTTCAGACATTTGGCCATAATGATGACCTGCCTATATTGCGGCCCCTGGCAAAAGCCAGAGTGGGGCTTCAAATAACAAAAAATAACGTCCTAAGAAGGACGAAAAGTAGCAATCAAATAAATAAGATGATGTGAATAAAATGATGATGATTTGTACCGTTTCTCACTGACTTTAAATAGGGAATAGAGACAGGAGGAGACAGAGAGGACGGGGTGGTTGAGGAAAGCTGGGGCTGTTGGGTCTGTCAGCGGAAACGGTACATTCCGATGGTAATGTTTGCATGTTATACAATGTATATATTTATCTACACCACAGAAGACAGAGGGGAAACGAAAACATTGAGGTGGACAGGGCAGGAGAAAGAAAGGACAAGGGGGGACCACTCATTATTTTAACATGGCATACAATTGGCATTGGATCATTTATTTACATTTCATTTCAAAAATACATGAAGGACTTTACAAACATACAAACAAAACACCAGAGAAAGACAGGGGGCACAAACACGTACAGCGAAACAGGGGAAAGAAGCGCAAAGAAGGGATAGGGGGACCACTCATTATTTTAACGTTGTTGTAACAAATTGGCATACAATCGGCATTTGATCAATTTTGTACATTCCATTTCAAAATACATGAAGGACTTTACGAACATACAGACAAACACCAGAGAAAGAGAGGGGAAAAACACACACGTAAAGCGGGACAGGGGAAAGAAGCGCAAAGAAGGGTTAGGGGGACCACTCATTATTTTAACATTGTTGTAACAAATTGGCATACAATTGGCATTTGATCAATTATGCATATTCCATTTCAAAAATACACGAAGGGCTTTACGAACATACAGACAAACACCAGAGAAAGGGAGGGGGCACAAACACGTCAGTGAAACAGGGGAGAGAAGCGCAGAGAAAGGATAGACGGGGGGCCACTCATTCTTGTCAGATTTGTAACATTTTTAAAATGTATTGAATATTTACAGTCACAAAGGGACATGCGAGCTAGAATCAGAAGGGGGGAGGGGTACAAAAACGCAGCAGGCGGACAGGGGCAGGGAGTGGGGGGAGAGGAGAGAAAAGGTAGCGACAGAAGGGGCCACTCATTCTTATATACAATATTGTAGAATTTGTACGGGTATCAAAATTTGACATCTTTCAAAATGCATCAAATATTTAAATTACATTTTTACAGGCGTGTAACGTGTAAGCTAAAAGATCATACTTTTAGGGATCATTTCTAAAGGTTGACTTGCCTCGACACGATATATTTCATTTCATTCGGATTTCGGATTACGGATTTCCATAGTGATATTTTGTGTGGTAAAATTAAAAGATTTAAATACTTTCCAGGATTTGTTCATTCGCTACAGGATTAGAGTTAGGAATTTCCCACTGGAGGAAATAATTTCGCCAGGTGATCAGTCTACCAGGTGAAATCAGCTCACTAGTTGGATCCGAGTGAACTATTTTCAATACACCGGACCTTGTCAACGTCAGCTCCAGTGAGCGATTTTCGGTTTTAGGTCGCCATCTTTAAAAAAATCCATATTTGAGGAAATAAAATGCCCGCCGTCAACATTACCGTGGAGGCGAATACTTTCCCGGGTGGTTTGCATCGAAAGGGAACCGTATCAATCACTCTTTCTGGGATAGGAGCGGCATCGAAGGCGTCTCTACCGTGGATCCCAGCCGCACTGCTAGGTCCCGGTCGAGTGCCATCAGGAGGAGTGGCAAACCTCTATAGATTCCCTAACCCTACAAGGTGGTTCTTAAACCTGACGCAGGTGGCCCATGACCAAGTGTATCACCACCTACATGGGAAAAAGTTCACAATTGAGGGTGTGGATTTCGAATTGCAGCACTGGGATCAGGAGAAAACCCGGATAACCATGGACTATCTCCCGGGGACAGCCACGGAGACCAGCGTGAAAAAAACGGTCACCCTGTTCACAGGGGACCCCAACCCTCAAGTGGCCCTGGTGAAGAATGGCGGCGGAAAGTGGGCGGCGCTGGTTAACGCAACCAAGCCGATCCCACATTATGTCAATATTCACGGGCCGGATTTGCCGAACGGCCAACACCAGATACTGGTGAAGGTCCCGGGCAGGCTGACAGAGTGTCTGTATTGCAGCTCAGTGGAGCACTGGGCCAACCGCTGCCCAAATAGGCAAAGACGCCCTCCGCAAAGAAGAGAGGCGCCCCACGTTACCACAACAGCGTCAACCCTACAAACGGAAGACTTTCCGCCACGACGCAAGAAGCAGACGCAAAGCGGAGACAACATCCATAACGATACCCCCAAACCATAAAACGAAAAGGGCA
>CAJHNH020005259.1:0-23803 GCA_905116865.2 Candidula unifasciata
AAATCCATATTCTTCTTGGTCTTCCCCTGCCTCTTGGTGTTTCGATTTCATGTTGTATGCTCTTGAATGCTGGCATCGTTGGGTCCATTCTCATTTGGTGACCAAACCATTTCATTCTTTGCTTCTCAATAAATTTAACGATGGGTATGGTTCCAATAGTTCTTGAAATCACATCGTTTCTCACTAGATCTCTTCTGGTTTTATTCGCAGCCATTCTCAAACATCTCATTTCACAGGTGGTTAGTCTTCTCTCGTGTTATTTTGTTAATGTCCAAGTCTGACATTGATAACCTAATGTCGGTATAAAGATTGTATTTATAATTTGTCTTTTTATCTCAGCTGGGACAGCAGGGTGTTTTAAAATTGGGGCAAGCTGGTATGCGACATTGTTGGCTTGTTGGATTCTTGCTTTGATCTCTCTGTCTATTTTACCATTGAATGTAAAGATACTTCCCAAGTATTTAAATTAAAGTATTTAAAATTCGTCACCACACCGCACAACTTTCCTTAATGAAAATCAGTAATGGTAAATTCTGGTACTTTTTTCCTGGCGGTACGTAGCACCAGCATCTGTTTGTGTCACATATCTCTCCTGTCACGTGCCTGATTTAAGGATTTCTCCTTAAGAACCAACAGCACTCTGAAATACCCCCTCCCCCCCCCCCCCCCCCCCCCAATGAAGAGCGTACTACGCGAATGAACAGTGATCAACCAACCTACACATCCATGGACTCACCACTCTCAGCCTGCTCACCACCTTAAGTCTGTGAACCACAAGACAAGGGGTGACAGCTCAAAACATCTGCTCTTAACCAAAGGGTTGACCAAACTCAACCTCTCAGAGACAGATAAAATATATACAATAATGACAATTCATGTGAATATAGAGGAACCTTTGACTATTTTACACCACTAAATCAAAAAGGAATCTCATAAGGAATCAGTAGATGTCTCTGAGGACCTAAGATTCTGATGATTCCATCCATGTATCACTGATCCCTGCCAGGTACATGCAAAGATGTAGGTTCAGACTGAACCCCCTGATCGGGTTGGCTGAATAAACCCACACACCATCCTGGTACACCTGTCATCTTCAGGTAATATACCGGTGTGTCTCCTACATCAGTAGTCACACAGGAAGGTCGTCGAGGAGTGTGGGATTATCCTCCCCTCGTCACTATGTGCTCCAACAAACACAGGTAGGAACCCTTGTGTGAATTCCAAATTCTCCACCTTCTGGTCCTCCTGACGGTCTGGAGGTTTACTCCATTCCTCTTTTGAACGAGGGATTTGAACAGAGCATTGACGAAAAGGCTCAACAGGAACCAATGTCGTAAAACACTTCATTAATGAAGTGTGCCCTGGCTTCACTCTCAGGACAGAGTTGTACTCTGACAAGAGTTGCTCTGTAACTTGTTTCTGGGAGACAGAGAGAGGTGGGTTAACCTCTACCTCATTATAGGTCTCCCTGGGGTGAAGAGGATATTCCACAGCTGTGGCTTCTCCACCTTCCACCTCCATAGCTACAGACAGTGTCAAGAGGGTCGGTGTGTCACTTACCTCTCTCTCGTTGTATTTCCGCAGGAGAATAATGTGATAGACCTTTGACTTACTTTTAATGTTGATCTTATAATGGATCCTGGATATCTTTTCTACCACCGTATAAGGGCCTCTCCAAGCTAATTCTAACTTAGACTTCCCTGAGGGTAGCAGCAAAAGAATCCTATCTCCAACCTCAAGACATCGTTCCTTCGTCTTCCGGTTGAAGTGTGCAGCGTACCTCTTACGTGCACGAATCAAATTCTCCTTAGCCAGGTCCCACCCTAGCTTTAACCTTTCTTTGAGTTCCCGTACATATTGTGATATGGTTTTCAAGGAATCATCTGCCCTTTCGTCTGTCCATGACTTCCTGAGAATGGCCAAGGATCCGGAAATGTGTATTCCAAACACCAAGGTCGAGGGCGGAAATCCAGTAGAGGCATTGGGTACTTTCCGGTAGACGAATAGTGCTGCAGACAGATACTCGTCCCACCTCTGGTTTTTCCTGGGTTAATCTTCTCAGAAGCGATACCAACGTTCAATTGAACCGCTCATTCTGGCCGTTCGCTTGGGGTCGGTATGGACTGGTGCAAATATGTTGAGATTTGATTATCTGAAAAACTTCCTCCATTAATTTCCCTCGGAACTGATACCCATTGTCTGTCAGTATCTGCGAAGGAAATCCCACTTTTGTGAAGATGCTCATCAATGCCTTTGCCACTGTCTTACTGTCGATCTTCCGAAGAGCGATAGCCTCCGGCCAAGCTGAACAACAGTCTACCAAGGTCAAGATGTAAGCATTCTTCTTCTTTGTGAGAGGAAGTGGTCCCACCAGATCGACCGCCACCCTTTCAAAAGGTGTGGAGGTGACAGGGGTTTCCCCCAATCCGACTGGTGCATTCCTGCCTTTAGGAGCCACCTTCTGACACTCCGGACAGGATTTGACATAACGTATGATATCTGCTGATATACCTGGCCAAAAGTAATGACAAGCAATGCGTTGTGTCGTTGCATGAATTCCCATATGGGCACTGTAAGCTATAGTGTGTCCGATCTGGAGAATCTGCTGTCTATATGTTTTAGGTACCACAAGCTGACTGTGTTTTGTATACTTGTCACTTGCCCATCTTTAAAGTATCTTACCTTTAATGAAAAATCCTTTCTTCTGAGGTGGATTGTGACTTGCAGTTAACTTTTTAAAACATGCCCTAAGAGTTGGGTCACTACTTTGGGCCACCTTGATTTCCTCAGGTAGAGGATTTACATGAGGAGAATCTTCCGAGGCACTCTTATGCTGTGCTCGGGTGGTCACCGCAGCAATATGCTCTGAGGGTTTCTTCGGCTCTGCTAGAAATACATAAGTAGCGCCTAGAATTAAGTCAAAGGTACAGTGTTCAAGCACTGCTGCCTCAATTACCCCTGAGACATACTTTGATCGGACTCTTATCTTAGCAATCGACAAGTTTAAAGGTTTTGCATCCAATGTAGCACATTGGAGCTCTATGAATCTGCCTGTATACTGGTCAGGTTTTACAAACTCTGACAATCCGCTATCATATAGACAATTTAAAGAATATCCGTTAGCCCAGACCCTCTCTACCACAGGTGGCCTATTGGAACCACTGTACAACTTTTCCTGGGTAGAAGGTACTACCGTAGACAACAAAGCTTATACTTGCAAACCCCCTGACTGTTGGGATTTACACTCCCTAGTCCAGTGGTTATTGTTCTTACAAACTTTGCAGTGTGGCTTTTTAGGTCCATTAAAGGGTTGTCTCTGTTGTGTTCCCTGAAATTTTGAGGGGTTCTGGGGTTGTGCTTGGGGTGAATTCTTTTTTAGGGGATTCATTTGGATGGGTTTTATGACCATTTCCATCATTCTTTCCTTGGCCCTGGGCCTTTATGTGCCATTTCATACCTGTCAGCATACATCAACATCTCACTCAGTCGGTCAGCACAATTCTCCGTCAAGAACGTTTGCATAGGGCGAGGTAATGACTCTCGGAGTTGTTCCGTTAGGACCATCTCCTGTAAATCCTCAAAGGAAGAGGAGTATCCAGACATTTCCCTCCACCTAGTCAAATATCCCTGAAGGCGACTGGCGAACTGGGGATAGTTCTACCCTGTCAACTTTCTCTCATTTCGGAACTTCTGTCTGTATGTCGCAGCATTTAGTTTGAAACTTTTGAGCAAAGCCTGACACAGTGCATCATAATCAGTCTCTGTACCGGGGGCCATCCGCTGATAAATCTCGTATGCCTCACCCCGCAAACCTTGAGGCAACTTCAACGTTTACATATTCCTTTCTAAATTGTACAAAGACGCAAATTTGCCAAATCGGTCTAGGTACTGTTCAATGTTCTCAGCCTTCGGGTCGAAGACTGGCAAAGGAAAGTTCATCGCTTGAGCTGAGCTACTGTGCGTTGATGAACCATCAATCTCAGGTGTTGGAGATCTGGGTCTATTACCCTCTCTCTGGGCCTGAAGTTCCAATTCTCTTAATCTCACCTCCTGTTCCAATCTCATTCTTTCTGCCCCCCTCTCAGACTCAAGTCGGAGTCTCTCAGATTCCATTCTGAGTCGTTCGGTTTCCTGCATCCTCTCAGATTCTATCCGGAGTCGTTCGGTTTCCTAAATCCTCTCAGATTCAGTCCGGAGTCGTTCGGTTTCCTTTTCTGTCTCAATTCTGAGTCTCTCTGTCTTACGGGCTTCCATCCTCATCTCACGTTCCGTAGTTTTGATCCACTCGGTCATTTCCTTACCCTCCAATCCCATCTGGACAGCCATGTCCTTCAATTCCTGTAAAGAAATTTTTGACTGCGACATTGTCTTGTCAATCTAACAGTCCACAAACAAAATATAATGTCACTAACAATTTAAATATAATCAAAATTTGATTATTTCATCACGACCCACTAAGGTTGTACCTAACCCAATATACTGGAAAAACCACAAAACACCACACTGATCACAATTAATCCCTAAGAGCCCATTCTAAGAACTGGCCCAGAGTGGTCACAACTGTGTTAACAACAAAATACAAACACTGAACAACCTCCTGGCCAAGATCACCAGCAACTTTAAAGATTGAACAGAGTATACAAACAATCCCACGACGAGACCACAGATTTTGAGGATATGTGTTCTGTCACATATCTCTCCTGTCACGTGCCTGATTTAAGGATTTCTCCTTAAGAACCAACAGCACTCTGAAATAATTATGTTGAGTCGTTGGCTCGTATTGGTATAAGGGATGCCCCGTGGCCAATATACGCTCAACTTATTTCAGGAGTAGGGCAACTCAATCTTTGGCACTACAAAATATATAATATTCCTAGGCACACTTGGCTGGACACCCCCACTACTATAAAAAGGAAGCCCCAAGGTTATGATAGTATACTATCATAGCCATGTTAACATAGATAACACAAACATCAAAGCTAGACAGTTAGAATGGTGAAATAGGGACACTCAAGTCAGCCATGAAAATGTGTGCATCTGATTAGTACAATATATACATATAATAATGAATAAATCATTAAGAGTTCAGTGAATGGAGCTCAGGAAACATTGACACACTCCAGATATTGAAGCAGCCAGATATAGTCTTGGGGAGTACATAAGTTCATCATCGTAGGTCAATGCTTCCCTCAGTCCATGGTGATTCGACTGTAGTTGACTCAATCAGTAGTTGGGCCTCGACTTGATCTGGTACAAGCTGACTGTCACAAACGAGGGCACAAGAACGGCATAGAAGACTAGTTCTCTGGATTGATGACATAGGTGTCTGCAGTTGTTCACTGGTCCTGGAACTCACAAACAAGCTCTTGCCATGTTGAGGTAGTGGCACAGTGTACAGGACCTTTGGATCTGCTTGGTGCACAGAATGGTATAGGTTGGTAGTTGTTGGCTGGACTGTGATTCGTCTGCCTGATCTCTAAGGAGGTATCATCCCAAGCTTAGGAAATCTTCCAAGTTAGAAATTGAACGTTGAATGCGCCAATTTCTACATAGACTGTATACACGTCTGGACACTTTGGGATCAGGCGAAAGAAAGTTTTTTTTCAAAATCAAACATAGCGTCTCTAGGAAAGAAGTCCCATGTATTCCTACCAAAGGAGTAAACCGGTTTACAGGAATTTCTAAATAAATTACCTACAGTTGCAAGTTTGAAAATGAAGATTTATCAAAGCAACTAGAGGGTCTAGAAATGAATATATTACCCAGGAAGAAAAGTTGACAGATATATCATTCATATAAGGGACTATATACCTTTCCGGACGGGTTTAAGTTTGAAATTTGACTGAGCGCGAGGGAAGTCAAAGTCGCGACTCGTCCAGTGTGTAGGGTTGGCTGCTCACCTCACGACAGTTTGAGACACCTTTTTAAAGTGCTATTTTAAAAGTAGACACTTCCCGGTGAGTACCGGCACCTTTTTTTAAACTCTTTGTGTTGAGTTACAGTACTTTTGTGTTTTAATGAAAAGCCATGATTAAGTTCAAATGCAGAATGTTTGAAAAGTAACGGCTTACCATGTCTTCCTGTCTCTTCGCTTTCTCTTTTACTACTTCAGGTGTCGAGGGAGATATAAAGTTGCTTTTTGCTTTTCTGGCCACTTGACCATAGCCACATCGATATAACTTTAGCGAAAGTTTACTTTTTTTGTGATTGTGACACTAATTAAAATAAATGCATACAGATTCTGTGTCACTGTTGAATTAAACATTGCAGCCGATTATGTCATCTGAAAATTTAATCCGTGTAGTGCAGTTGTTTCCAAACTGTTATTTTTTTTTTTTTTTTTTGTCGCGGTGCAATTTTTTCCGAATAAATTTTTTTTTTAACGGCCACCTAATGTAAAAGTATGACTATTCGTATGTAAAAAGTAAAGAAAATAATAAAACTCGTGTATCTTCGAGTATTTCGCCGCGCTTCTGTGAAGAGGTCGCGGCCCCCGGAGTCCCTGTTTGGGAGAAGTATCATTGCTAAAAAGTAAAAGATTCTTTCAGTAAACTACAGGCTGACATTCTTTGTTTTATAGTATAGGTAATTTATAATTTTTCTGATTTGATCATACATAATCACACATTATTTCTGAGGTGAGCTGCATTGGGGGGGGGGGGGGGGGGGGGGGGGGGGGGGGGGGGGGGGTATTTTGAACAAGCTCCACCCGGGTGTGGCGTGTGGCCCTAATACCTAAATGTTGGAAGAGGTTTCTTATACTTCTTCATGGGGGATTCTCATCTGAGTGGTCGCACTTTGTGTCAGTTGGTGTTAATCGGTTGTTGTGTGGGCCTAGTGAGTTTGAACGTCACTCTCTGGTCATTTAATCACAGATATTCATTTCTGCAGCCTTTTTCTCTAATAGCATACACCATCTACGTGTTTTTAAAGTATCTGTTTGTTATCCGTTTGAATTGCAACAATACACCTGCTGCCTAGAGGCTCGACAAGTAAACTATGTATTTACTAGCTGTACCTTCTAAAAGTATATAGTCTTATTCTGTAAAAAATTATTGAACATGTTTAAACATATTGTAATTGGTAAGTACCACATAAAACTTAAATACATTCCTCTTTTTTTAGCGTCTCGGGCTCTTAAGATTCACTGTTGCAGACATCACACACCTCTGTTCATTTACATGACTGGCCTTCTCTTTTCAGTTGGTGACTCCAAGTATTTATAGGTTGAATGAACAGTATATCTAAACCATCTTCTTGGTCTGCCTTTTCTGTTCAACTCTTTTGTGATAGCAAACGTTGCCTCTCTGTTATCTTCAGTTCTCTTTATGTGTTCCCAACAATTGCAGTCTACTAGCACTCATGATACCAGTTGAACGTTAAATGTTGAATTAAGAATCGACATCACAGCACTCGGGACACTTCCATAAGCGCTCCGTCCCCATCGTCAGCAGCAAGCGAAGAGTTAAAATTCAGATGGTACCAGTTACAGTCTGATTGTATATCTGTCTCGCCCTTCCCCGAGAGTCGAGCGTCGACGATACCAGTAACTGGATGTAACCTAATTATATAGATTATGAATTTCATCGTTGCTTCTCACTCTTTTCTGAATTTTTGATGGGTCCAAGTCTCCGTCGCAAGAAATTTTGTCGAGAGTTTCTTAAAAAAAATGTGTTTTATTTAGTTGTACACCAGGTTTCGGAGCCATAAAGCACAGCTGGTCTTACCAATTGTTTCTATATTTTTATCTTTGTGTTACAAGATAAAACAATTTATTTTAGCAGATGCAGGGCAAGTATAGCTTATTTCAAGACTAGCTGTACCTGAAAATAGCTTTCAGCTAACAGTGTCTGTCACCCCCCCCTCCCACCCCACCCCCACCAAAACTCCTCTCCCCGACGCAGTCCATAATTCCGCATCCGGAAGGATGAACCACCCCCCCCCCCCCCCCAGTTGTTCCCCCCCCCCCCCCCCCCCCCCCCCAAACCCCCCCCCCCCCCCCCCCCAGCTCCTCTCCCCTCGACGCAGTCATATTTCCGCCTCCGAAGGATTGAAAATTCATCCATGGCGAAATTATTAAAATAGAAATAGTTAAGAAATAAGAACTTCAAAATAATATTTTAAGCTCTCTCAGCTAACTGTGTTTGGCATAACCCCTCCCCTCCCACCTTTTTTTTCACCAATCATATTTCCCTCTCCGTAGGATTGAAAAATCATCCATGGCGAAATTATTAAAATAGAAATAGTTAAGAAATGAGAAGAATAAAATAATATTTTCAGCTCTCTCAGCTAACTGAGTTTGGCATAACCCCCCCCCCCCTTTTTTTTTTCACCAATCATATTTCCCTCTCCGTAGGATTGAAAAATCATCACCTGGCGAAATTATTAAAATAGAAATAGTTCAGAAATGAGAACATTAAAATAATATTTTAAGCTCTCTCAGCTAACGGTGACTGGCATTACCCCCCCCCCCCCACTTACACCTCCCTCCCAAAGATTGAAAAATCATCACCTGGTGAAGTCATTATCTCACTCTCCGAAGGACTGAAAAATCATCCCTGACGAAATTATATAAATAGAAATAGTTAAGAAATGAGACTTTAAAAATAACTATTTAATAGCTCTCTCAGCTAACTGTGTCGGGCATACCCCCCCCCCCCCCCCATATACTATCATATCTCCCTCTCAATATAAGATATTCCATAAAAATTCATCAAACCTGGCAAATTATTATTCAATAGAAATAGTTGAGATGAGAACTTTAAAATAATATTCTAAGCTCTCTCAGCTAACTGTGTCTGGCATAAACACCCCACCCCTCCCCATAATCATATCATCTTCTATTAAAGGATGGGGAAGTCACCGTGTAACGAAATATTGTAACTAAATTGAGCTTGCATCCGTGTCTACCCAGACTTAAATAGGTAGCATTAACTTGTACTGAGAAGTAAATGTAGCCAGTCTAACAGCTACCACATCACCCATCCAGTACCAGTACTACTGCAACCACTACCACCACCACAACAACAAAAACTGTCACTACAGTCTGTGTAGGTCGGTGTAGAAAATATGCTGTCGCCACGGACTATTTAGTTTGATTTTGCCCCGGACATATGAAAAAAAAAAAAAAATTTCATCACGTAACCAGTGATGGAACCCACAGTGTAAAGTACACTAAACTCACGAATAGGGTTGAAAAATACCCCGCACCCGTCATATCTCCCTCTCCGAGGGAACGATTTTTAAGTGACCTTGGCATCCGTGTCCACCCAAACTAAACTGGACTGTCAGCCGTCTTAGTTAACAGTTTCTGTCATCACCGAATAATTTTTGATCGAAAAGTGTCGCGGGGAGGCTAGTTAGGACTTAACTGAAATCGGATGTCTTTGGGCGAAAGCGCAGATAATGCAGCCTTGGTGTAAACCACAACACAACGTGGCAACCACTCTTTTTAGGCGGAAAAGAAAAATTATCACCCAGCAGGGAATCGAGCACCTGTCAATCGAGTGAAGGATGACATACTTACAAATTTACTACCGACGACTGAAGAGTTTAGGTCAGATATCTCAGCCTAGCTGTAAACCACAACACAATATTCCGACTGCCTTCTCGAGGGCGAACAAAGATTACTCGTGACATGACCATTGAGCATCACGTCGCCGCGTAGATATCGCAGCCTAGCCATAAACCACAACACAACGTGCCAGAAGCCCAGTTAAGGGCTAAAAAAATGTTTTCACCTAGCGGGGAATCGAACGCGGGTCACCTGCATGATAGGCAGAATAGTTAACAACTACGCCACCAAACACTCAATCAAATAGTGGAAATGAAATTATAGGTTCTCATCAAAACTACGGCCACTTATTATGGAGTACGCCGGAGTTCAGTCCCCTGGCCGTATTGCAATTACGGAGTGGACAAGAGGTAACGACACAAATGACGTACTCACTGTGTGTTGGCGATAGACAGCGTGAACCGATGAGGTTATTACTGTGTGTTGGCGATAGATGCACTGCTGTCATAATAGGGTTATGGTTGGGTTAGGGTTTGGGTTAGGGTTAAGGTTAGGGTTAAGGTTAGGATTAGGGTATTGGTACTCCTTAAAACTACGGCCACTCCTAACCCTACCCCTAACCCTAACCCTACCCCTAACACTAACCCTAACCCAAACCCTAACCCTAACCCGATTATGACAGCAGTGCATCTATCTCAAACACACAGTAATTACATCATTTTTGTCGTTCCCTCTTGTCCACTCCGTAATTTCAATGCGGCCAGGGGACTGAACTGCGGCGTACTCCATAATAAGCGGCCGTAGTTTTAAGGAGAACCGAAATTATATAATAATGCAAAGTTCAATAAGAGCTCAGCAGTTAAATATGGCCGATCACATAAAAACAAATCCGGGCCGGCAACGAAACAAATAATGATTTGGCTGTTGCTGGAGCTACGTTGTTCGTGGTTTGTACGATTTTCTGACAAAAAATTTTAATTTTTTTTTTTAAAGATGCATAGCTTGATGTTCAAGGGTGGCAAGAAACTCTGGCTGGTGTCGACAGATTTACTAATATAATTAATTTAACTCGTTCAAATCAGTTAAACTTTATTCCTTAATTGTATACACGAAACTAGTCCACAAAAATCAGAGACTGACCACTGATCAGCCAGTTGCACTAATTTGAGTTATAATTACTTCACACCAGTTCAGGTTAACCTAAAAAAAAATTAGCAAAGATAAATGCAGCAGCCGGATGTGGTGTTGATCATATCACCCATCGAATGCCGATATTCTTCAAAATGTAGGTCTAGCTATGCATGCCTCACGTCTTTGGGTCAGAACTGAAAAAGTTCCAGTGGACCAAGAAGTGAAGAAAAGACGATGGCGTTGGATAGGACACACGTTGAGAAAACGTGGGAACAATACAACTAGAATGTCTGTGCACTGGAACCCAAAGAGACATAGAAATAAAGGAAAAGGGAAAAAACACACACGGAGAAAGGAGCTAGAGGGTGAAGTTGAAAAGATGGGAAGCGCAAGGGGTGAGCAGCATGCAGTAGCGAAGGATAGAACGACTTGTCGTGAGTTGATTGAAAGCATATGTTCCATTTGGGGATAAAAGGCAGAAAATGAAGACTAATAAGTATGGTAAATTTAATCTGTGCATGTTGTTCAATTATCAGCTCCCTCTGGACAGCGGCCAAGTGCATGTATGGGTGACGGTGGTGGCCCAATGATGTGTGGTGACAACTTTGAATTCTTGGTTGGCATTGCCTCCTGGGCCCCGAATGTCTGTGATGGTAAGTTACTGCTTTGTATTTTTACTCTTGTTCGTGGGCCTTTAGACTTCTTTTTCTTTTGTTCCACTTGTACCCCAATGAAGTTATGGGGGGGGGGGGGGGGGGAAAGATGTAATGTTCGTTGATGAGCTCTGTCAACAGCACTATTAAGATTGATGTTTAGTTCTTTATGCCATCACTCCATATTTTTCCAAGGTCTTCACCTATCTTCCTCTAGTTGTATCGTTTCAGTGTGGCTCGCTGTGGTAGATTAGTACCAAGGTATTTTTGTTAGGTGTCCAAACCACTCCATTTGTTGTTCTTTAGGACCTTTAAGACTGACTTTATTCCTAGCATTCGTCTCATTTCGTGATTTCGTATTCTGTCTTTTCTTGAAACTCCTGCAGTTCTTCTGACATTTCATCTCTGTCGTCAAAAATAGTTCTGATAAAATTCATTTTAGTAATTCGTGGTATCTGCTAGTGTGTCAACAAAGAAGATAGTTGCACTAATGCGTCATTAGCTTAGGCACATCTCGAGCTAATTTCTCTGTCCAGTGAAATAAGCTCAAAATGTGCCAAAGCTAATTACGTCGACGACAACATAGCAAATAGTGATTTTCACTATTTGGTCGAATACGAATAGCGGGACCAACTATTCGGCCGAATACGAATACGAATACCAATAGTGAATAAAATATATCTAAAAAAAAAAAAAAAAAGAACAGTAAAAGAACAGTTAAAACAGAAAGTAGAGACAGCATTCAAACAACTTCCACATGTAGTTGGCAATATTGAGGAAGAATGGAGTAAATATAAAAACACTATGCTTAGTATTGCAGAAGAATTATGTGGAAAACGGAAGAGTGAAAACAGAAGGGGAAATAACAAATATTCACCTTGGTGGTGCGAAGAAGTAAAAGAAGCAATTAAAAAGAAAAAGGACTTGTATAAACAGTGGATAAAATCAAAGAAAGAAGAAGATTATATAAACTATAGACTGCAAAGGAGAGAAACCAACAGGAGTGTCAAGAAAGCAAAACAAGCATCCTGGGAACGTTTCGGTAAGTCACTAGCAGAAAATGAGAAAGCCAGCAGAAAATTTTTCAAAGTAGTTAAAAATATGCGAAAAAGAGATGAGAGCTACAACCCCACTAAAATAATTAATGATAAGACAGGAAGGCCATTGATAGATTCACCCGAGATGGCAGAGAGATGGCGGGAATACTTCAAGGAGCTCTTTAATCCTCTAGGAGATCATCAGGAAAGAACAACTGAAGAGCACAGAGCAACAGTGTTAGAACCATACATACTAATGGATGAAAAAGAAAAAGTCATTAAGCAGTCTCCCAAATATAAAGCACCAGGAGCTAATAGATTACCAACAGAAATAATTCAAACAGCAGGTGAAAGCAGCATCAGATGGCTTCACAGAATATTTAATGCTGCATGGGTACAACAAACTGCCCCTATAGATTGGCAACATGCAATAGTTATACCATTGTGGAAGAACAAAGCAAGCAAACGAGAATGCGGTCAATACCGAGGCATCTCTCTTTTAAGCTATGTTGGAAAAATGTATGCCAAGATAATAGAAACAAGACTGAGACCAGTGATAGAACCACAGCTGGCAGAAGAACAGATAGGATTTAGGAGAAATAGAAGCTGCACAGATGCAATCTTCACACTTAAACAGTTAACAGAAAAGAACATTGAATACAATTAGATCTTATTTGTGGAATTCGTAGACCAGGAGAAGGCATTTGACAGAGTCGACAGACAATTATTATGGAAAGTAATGGTAAGATATGGAGTAAGCGAACACCTCATCGAAGTGTACACCCACAGCTGTAAAAGAGGAAGTGAAGAAGAGGAAGAAGAGAAGAAAAAAAAAACACACACACATTCATTATGTACAGATGCAATCTTCACACTTAAACAGTTAACAGAAAAGAACATTGAATACAATTAGATCTTATTTGTGGAATTCGTAGACCAGGAGAAGGCATTTGACAGAGTCGACAGACAATTATTATGGAAAGTAATGGTAAGATATGGAGTAAGCGAACACCTCATCGAAGTGTACACCCACAGCTGTAAAAGAGGAAGTGAAGAAGAGGAAGAAGAGAAGAAAAAAAAACACACACACACATTCATTATGTTAAATGTACACTGAACTTTTACTTCACATAAATAAGCACAGAATCGTCATCTTCTTCTTTAGCGTTCTGACTCCTTGAGGTTTACTGTTGAAGATATCACTCGTCTCCATTCATCTCTCTGGATGGCCTTATCTTCACAATTTGTGACACCAGTTATTTGCAGGTCTGGCTGGACATTATCACTCGAACTTCTTTTTTGTCTGCCTCGTGGTCTGCCTCTCAGGTGTGTACAGTTTTTACTTCTCTGTCATCTGACATTCTTTCAATACGCCCCAACCAGTTTAGTCTATTAGCTCTCATGATGCCAGTGATCAATGGTGATTTAAACAGATTATGTGTTACGTTGTTGCTTCTCACTCTCCATTCCCCACTTTTGGCAATTTTGACGAGTCCAAAGATTTTTCGTAAGACTGTTTTCGAAAACCTGTAATAATGCCTCATCTCTTTTATTTCTGCTTCAAGTTTCAGAGCCATATAACACGACTGGTCTTATCAACGTTTTATATATTTTGATCTTGGTGTTGCGAGACAGAGACTTTGACTTTAGCAGATGTTAAAGGGCATAGTATACTTTATTTCTAGATTGTATTTCTTCTCTCAGCATGTTGGAGCAGTTGAAGTTTGCACCCGAGTACTTATATGTTTCCGTTCGTTTGATTTTCATATTATCGACTTGGATGTGGCCGGAGTTTATATTCTTTCCATGTTTAGTTAGTATTCGTACAGAATAGTAAACATTTAAAAACATTTTATGTTTTGCATCCTTCAGTCAGTCTGTGGTAACTAATAACTAGGAATGAAAGAATCCTAAGTATTAAAACAAGTAACTAAACTTGGAAATTGTCACAGACAGCTTAGTTAATGCAGGAAAGCTTTCAACAAAACCAATCGTTCCATGTTGTAAGTATTAAGGCCGTGTATGCAGAAGCGGGTGTAAGGTAACTGCTATTCGTATTCGGCCCGACTGCAACTATTTGGCCGAATACCGAATACTCAATAAGTCCACTATTCGGCCCCGAAGCGAATACGAAGCGAATATTCGGTACAGCCCTAATGAAAACAGCCTCGTCAACCAAGTACAAGTCACTAGGCTGTCTGTGATATTTTTTGACTACTCTGTCTCATCCTCTGTTCTCATCTTGATTGTCTTGTACATAGCGATGCCGAGGAGAGCTATAATTTACCAGAAAGAGCCATTTGTGTGCTTTGTAAATTGACATTTCCAGGTACTCTGTAATTCCCTCTGTCCAGTGCTTCATGGTTGGTCTCTTCTTCGCCTCCCACCTGGTCTATACATCACTGCTTATTGTAGTATATTGTCTGCTGACATCTGTGTTATATAGCTAAACAATTTCAACTGTTGTCTTCTAATGAAATGCGGAGCTGCTGCTACCCCATTTTTCTTTGGATTTATTCGTTTCTGATCTTATATCTTCTTGTTATATTGAAATCTCTTTGCAGGAATCTCATTTCAGTTGTAATGTTAATTTCTCGTTTTCTGTCATTGCCCAGGTCTGGTATTGATAACACGCGGTTGGAGAGAATATTGTGTCATTGAATGCTCTTGTTGTTTCTATTGATACATTTTTGATTCTTACTTTTGCTGCTATTTCCCCGATGAACTGGGATGCTTTTTTTTTTTTTTTTTGAAATATCCGACTATTCTGTAAAAAGACACATGTACAGCTCCTACATTTTTTTTCTCAATAATTGGCTGACACTACCAACTGAGGAAAACTACAAGTGAACACGTAGAGGTATAGACACCCAAGCAATCAAATCGATGGCGAGCACCATATGGCGTAAGCTGCGCCCGATGGCCAAGAACTGGATCCTATGGTTCTAGCTGGTTGAGAGCTATACTCTATTGTGTGCACATGTCGGCAAAAGTAGAAATAGTGGTCCAATTTAGTGCCCACACACACACACACACACACAAACACACATATATATATATATAAAACTGAATGACCCTTTTCCGCGCGTACTGTGCATATAGGACTAGATCTATATTTCATAGACCAATGGGCACTTGGTGGGTTGATATAATCACCATCATGCCGGTCGACCTGGAAGTTAAAGTCCTTTTTGAAACAAGTCAGGCTTAGTCAGGACACGACCCAGGACCTTCCGATCCTCAGTCTAGAGTCTAGCCGCTACATTACGGCGGTTCCATAAATAATAAATTATTATATATATATATATATATATATATATATATATATATATATATATATATATATATATATATATATACATTTATATAAAGAAGAGCCTATATGTTGACCACCCACGGGAGTGTAGCAAACCGGTGTTATTAACCCTTTCCTTTAATGTCAGCTCCTGAAAACTCATGTCCCACAGTACATTAGATGAATATTCTAAACACTCTACCAATTTATTCCATATTTTGCAATTCAAAATAGTAAAATTCAAATTTCTTTGAGACTTCAATATTTTACCAGCGCTTCTAAGAATGTTCTATTGTTAAAGCGCAACATAAACACATGAACCTTGGAAACGTAAAAATATTATATATATATACAAATATATATAAATAAATAAACAAACAGACAATGTATCGATAAGCACTTTAGAAAAGATAGATTATTTTGCCTGGTTTGTCCTTCTAACTTTATACCTCTTTCGGTGAGTGCCAGTCTTTTTCTTCGCGTTCACCGGCTGTGAATTTTGGCCAAAGGTCTAGGTAGTTCGTCCATTTGGACTTTTGGCTTTTACCTGGACCTGAGTTTTGCTTGTACATCCGTTTTACTGGCTTTTTTGTTTGCCGTTCCCTGCCTTACTGGCAGATGTACTCCGACTTTGAGTGTCGATCAATTTGTGTCTTTTTATTATAAATACGACGATAATATGTATTATGTTAAAGCCTTAACAGATTAGTTACTATCCAGGACTCTCATCACAAAGTCTCAAGCAGCTGCCTACGTGCTCCAATCGTCTCCTTATTTGAATAGTAATTCACGATTATCATAGCACTAGTGGTAATTCATTTTCTTCTCCGTGTTCACCAGCGGCAAGTTCTGGTTGTTCATTCAATTTTGGACTGCAGTCCTGTTCCAGAACCCGAGTGTTGCGTATGCATCCGTTTTACATATCTGACTCATTTGTGTGCAGACTGCTGCCTCCTTGCCTTTCAGGCAGATGCACTCCGACTTCAAAGGAAGCTCCCAATTAGTCGACTCTTACAAAATGCTTTTGGGTAGGCAGTGGGTCTATTCTTGTTTTACCTACATTAGGGCCCCAAAATCCATACGGGGAGTGGTAATTGAAACAACCATATTCTGAACAACCCGCCTAGGGTGCGGTAAGGATATAAAGAACTTAACGATAATGTTTTGTACCTTAATTTATAGATGTTTACATGTCATACTAAATTCACCGTGCTCGTTTTCATTTTCCTAGGTGAAAAACCATCCGTGTACACTCGGGTGACAGCATATCTTCAATGGATATCTGAACGAATGCAAAACAGCCCCGTGTTGTAATATCGCTTCTGAACTGATGCAAACAGCAGTGGACTGTTTTAAGCAAGCTACAATATGGACAACAACTGACTCTGAACGAAACTAGCACTGCTGACAAATATATGGTTACTGAGTTTTTGTGAATTTTTGAAGCTTCTGTCAGATGGTAGATGACTGTTCTGTTAGAAATATTGAGTCATTAAACATGTGCCATTTTTTTATTTACATATTTTTTCTTCATTTCATTTCTAACTACACATTCTCACAAGTGTACCTTAAAAATATTATTTTACCTGAAGTAAAACATCTTCTACATTTCTTACATATTTCGGATGTAAATACACACATACAAACATAGATGTGTACATGTGTATGTGTGTGTATATAGGTGTGTGTGTATGTGTATTTGTGTGTGTCAGATATCTTCTAACGAGTGTTGCAGTTGTAACCTATGGTGTCATTTCAATGGGTTGAGACGAATTTTGTCCATATTCCATAGTTGTTGATTTCGAGCTGCCCGACAGATATGGCCAATGAAGATAACTTTTTTAAAGGGGTGCCTAGCTGATCATGTATCATAGTACACTTGTTTCCATGGCACAGCGCACACGCCATTTGCAGGTGACAGGTTCGATTCCCTGCACGTTAACCATAGCTTTCAATTTTTATGTTCTCTAGTATGTTCTTCTATCCTCCCACTTCATTCTATGAGTGCCGATCAATACATTGGTGTTTTTTCATTATACACAACATTTCTAAGGCCTCAATGGTTCCCTCTTTGTTTATTTATCGTAGAAAACCGAGCAGGCTGGCTTTAAAAAAAAAAAACCAGTAGTTAGAAGAATACACAGTGCAGCTAAAGATGTCAAATACATTCTTTTTTTCTAAATTTGCTATCAAACTATTACTACTGTCTGTATTTACCGCTTTTTAGGGGTGTGCAGAACGGTTTGTGGAAAGGCGGGGGGGGGGGGGTGGCTTAGGATTTAGGGCCATATGGCTAGTACTGCCACCATGGATTGTGCAAGTAAAAATAACTGCCACCTCCTTGCTGAGGATCGAACCCGTGTCTTCAACGTGAGAGACCGACGTTGTAACGGCGCAGTTTCTCTTGCTTTATTTACTAATGTTAAACGACAAACACAAAAAAATCTATAACTTATTTTAAAATCAATAGAATTTAATACAGTGATACATCTGTATGGGTTCCGGGGCCCCATTATAGGGACACCCCAGCAAGCATGTCGTAAGAGTCGATTAATTGGGGGAGGGGGGGGGGCCTTCCTTTAAATTCGGATTGCATCTGCCCGAGCCTCAAGGAATAATTAACTGTAAACAAATAAGCCAGAAAAACTGATGTACACTCAAAGCCATTGCTCCAAGGGACGAACAACCAGGACTTTCTGTCGCAGCTTAAAGCCAGTGAACAAAGAAGAAGAAGATGAATACAGTGATATAAGTACTGTTATATAAATGTTGAATGTTGAAAAAGGAATCGGCATCATAGCCCTCGGGACATTTTCATCAGCTCTCTGTCCATATCTTCGGCAAAAAGCGCAGAGTTTCAGTTCTGATGGCCCCAGTAACAGTCTGATTGTTTTCTTTGAGCATCGAACATCGGCCAGATCTGCTAGTCACTCCCCGCAGCACTATTCTCCTTAGACCGCGATAGTCTCTTTATGCCTGTGCACAGACCATTCGCTGCGAAAAGTCTACTATCATAACCATGTTAACACATATAACACTTATTGCTCACACAATCATCAGAGCTAGACAGTTAGAATAGTGAAATAGGGACACCCAAGTCAGCCATGAAAATGAATGTATGTAATAAGTACAATATATATACATGTATTAATGAATAGGTTCTCAAGAATGTTCATTGACTGGAGCTCAGGACTCAGTGACATAACCCAGATATTGAAGCAGTCAGATCTTGGTTCAGGAGAGTACACGAGTTCATCATTGAAATCACAAGGAGCTGTGGGAAGAGAGCATGATGGTAATTATTAGATCACTTATCCTAGTTCGTAGGTCGATGCTCCCCTCAGTCCATGGTGATTCGACTGTAGTTGACTCAGTTATCTATGCCTCTAGTTGATCTGGTACCAGTTGATTACCTCACCATCGAGGACACAGGAACTGCATAGGGACTCAACAAGTCTCTCTCACAGATCAGGTCACAAAACTGCCTCAGAGCCCAACCAAGCTCTTGAAGACTGGTTCTCTAGATTGATGACACAGATGTCTGCAATTGCCCACTCGTCCTGGAGCTCACAAACACGCTCTTGCCATGTTGAGGTAGTGGCACAAAGGGCAGGACTTCTGGTTATGCTTGGTGCATAGAAGGTATCATCCTGTCAGGAAAGAACTCAGAATTAGTAATCAACTAAGGAGGTATCATCCTGTCAGGAAAGAACTCAGAATTAGTAATCACTAAGGAGGTATCATCCTGTCAGGAAAGAACTTAGAATTAGTAATCAGCTTTAATACGACATCAGCTCACCCCACCTCTGCTCCCCTTCTCCATTCCTCAGAGTGTACTCTCAAGACCAGGAGACAATGTCTCCTTTAATTTATGTCTGCAAAATAGTGCAACAGATAGAAAACCAGATATATAGTGGAGATAGATAGACACTACGACACATAAATCATCCTCTCTCCACCCTCACATCTGCACTCGCAGATATACCATGTTTACAGTTAATACCTATATATATTCCGTCTCCACAGGCCGTTCACTACACACCCACTGAATCTGTGTCAAACACACCTTTGACTCAGAGCGCTTAGCCCTGACAGCCGGTTAAAGATGACCTAAATTCCCTATTCCAGTTGTGCGGCCCAAACTTCGTTTGACTGGTCAGAGAATAATTACCAGTAGGGTTTAATATCTTTACAAATGGTGTGGGTTATGTAGATTACTAACTAATTAGTCTGTACAGGGAAAGGTCTAAGGTTCAGATCCTGATCTCTGGACATCAAGAACGGTCAAACTCTATGCGATCACACAGCTGACTCTGCCCTCTCTGCAGCAGTGGCCAACTTTAAAAAGACATCAATTATGGTACTCGTAAACTATAATCAACTTACCCAAGCTTATTAAATCTTCCAAGATAGAAATGGAACTTTGAATGCTCCAAATTTCTACATAGACTGTATACACGTCTAGACACTTCGGGATCAGGCGAAAGAATGCCTTTTTCAAAATCAAACTAGCGTCTCTAAGAAAGAAGTTCTCTTGTATTCCTGCCTAAGGAGTGAACAGGAATTTCTAAATAAAATACCAGAATTCGATAACCTATAGTTGCAAGTTTGAAAATAAAGATTTATCAAAGCAACTAGAAGGTCTAGAAATGAATATTCTACCAGATAAAGGTATAGATCAATATAAGGGACTATATACCCTTCTGGACGGGTTCAAGTTTGAAATTTGACTGTCCGCGTAGGGGACTTCAGAATCCCGACTCGTCTATAGTGTAGGGTGGCTGTTCACCTCACGACATCACCAGAACACTCAGCTCACGCTTTGAGATCTAATGTTCGGCCATGGGAACTGCTGTGGCATTTTGGGTACCGAACTCAAGTGCTCTCTGTGGTAATGGGGTGGGGGATGGAACTCATAGTGCATCCAGAAGAGGTAGGAAAGGGTGAGGGGAAAGAGGGCGGAATGCCATTTAGTTATTCCTCGTCGTTGCCGTCTTGCTGGATTCTAACATGGCCTTTAGCCGGGATTATACGCATCCCGTCACCAACTTTTGCTATCAGCCCATTGATAGGGTGAAATTGGTGGTTAAGTGTTCTAGTCCTGTCAGTATCGAACAATTTGTTTGCCCTATTTGCTGTCAGTCATATCCTGTTGTGAGCCCCAGCAGTCATGTTGATGTTGTATGTATGGTGTTGAATAAGATGGTTTTGAGTAATAATCCCCAGAATAAATGGACGCACACAACTAGGTGTATGCGTACATGCACTCGAGAATTCATACACTCAGACAATACTACATATTTGCACTCCCTTTCATACTTATCCTTATTATGCATACCTATTTGACATTCCGTACATCTGCATTCTCTTTCATCTGTGTCTACCAATGCCACTCCATTCTCAAACTAGATAAGGTTTTATATGCCGAGCTTTGTTTCACTAAGTATTGTCCATTCGCTTTTGTTGAGAAAAACACGATTTGTTAAAAAGCATGGCATCTAGACAAAAAAAAAAAAAAAAGCATTTCTGACAGATTTCAAATTGCTGACCACAAATATAGCAAAGAAAAAGAGCAATTGGCCAGAGATTCTGATAAGTTTAAAAAACATTTTTAAGATATAATAGAGTAATATATTCTATACTGAAAAGTCATTCTTGTGACAGCCCACTCCCCGAATCCCCCTAGCTCCCTATAATGTAGAAGAAGCAGCAACAAATGAGTTATTAATTCTAAAAAGATTCCCACATGTGTTCGTTACAGTCACTGAGCAAGAAACGAATAAGAAGCGTTGAGCACTAAGATGGACACATGATTAGTACTGGTAAAAGACAGCTTTTACATCCTGCGTGGCTTTGCCTGGCATCTCTGTAGCTGCTCTTGATAGTCTCTGACGAGCGTCCAACAGTAATGCGTCGCCATGGAAGTGGTCTAGTTTTCTTGGTCAAGTTATTAAGGAAGACATCCAAGTGGGAGTGGAAAAAAGGTGGATCTTCAAAGGCATTTTGCAGGCAAGAATGTAAAACTGAGACATGTCTTCGACCAGTTCCTTGTACTTTCAGCTCTGATATTTCCCCAAAAAATGTAGCTGCCACCAAATGAAGTGCATCGCAAGCTTTTTTCCTTTCTTCTTTTAATTGACTGAAACATATGTTGTGTCTGAGGAGCCTGTGAATCTGCGGACAACACAAATTCCCTGTATAATTTATGATTCCTTGAGTCCAGGACATTAGTTAGTCAAGTACTCGGAAGCTGATCCAGTCCGATCTATGGCGCTTCAAGTTCTGCAATCTTGCTCGTTCACACATTGAAGAGCACTGGTGGAATTGTAGAACTCTGGTGTAGACAGGTGGATACTGCATGATTCTGAGGTCTATACCTACGCGGAGGACAACCATTCGTGAATGCAGTTCACTTGCTAATGACAGACGCTCTTCTCCATGACAGCAGATATAAAAATGTCCTATCTGATTACTGTAGGGATCCTGAAGTTCAAGTGCTGCCAATAACGTATCTGCGAGCTCTCGAGATTAGCGTCCGCCTCGAGTGCTCGAGGTCCCGGGTTTAGGCCCCGGTGAAGTTTAAGATTTTTTCACGTGGACTTCTACTAATTTGCCGTGTGTATTATTGCGCACGTAAAAAATCCCTTGGAAGCTGGAAATCGAAAAGTGTAGCAGAACGGTGCTGCCCGGGCAAAATTTGGAGCTAAAAATCTACCCAAAGTATTTCAGATACCTCACCGGTTTTACGGAGTTTGTGCACTGCTTTGAGATTCTTCAGACTCAGTCTTGAGTTAGAAGTAAAACGAAGCTCTTATGGGTTACTACCCCTGTGCCATGATCTTGATCCGTTGTTTAAACCTAAAACCTAAAGCCTTGTTTATTTTGGAACCTACTGCATTATAAACGTTTATTGAAAGGAAGCCAACAATAGTATTACCAATGCAGTACAGCGAAATTACCAATGCGACATAAACAACTAGTTAATAGTTTTTAGTCGAGGTTCTTACATCACTGCAGAGGGTCGCCTCATAACTGTCCAGTTCCTGTGTTAGTGGAAATCACACAAAATGCCCTTCACTGACGTCCTATTTTAGAACTAGTGAAAAACGTGTCAGTCCCAGTGAAATCTTTAAGCTCGCACACATAAAGTAAAAAAAAAAAAGAAACTTTGCGGGGCTATCAGTTTGTTTCTTCTCACTGGACTCTGCTCCGCCTATTACCGCTGGTTTTGAAAAAGGTGTTAGGTGCTAGACTTGGCATGAGTTCGCAGATGCTGGTGTTCTCTACCTGGGTGCTTATTCTTTGTATTGCTGCTGTTAAGTGATGAGACCGATAGAACTCTTGCTTTTCTTTCTGACAGGTGATAGAGGCATCCAGCTGCACAACAGTATTATATCTAATTTTTTTTTAAGTTAACAAAAATCAAAACAAAACAAAAAACAGAAAAATTAAAAATTCATCATTTCTAATTGTTCCATTCTTGAATCAGCCATACACAAACTGTTATACGGACTATTGAGATTTCTTCTTCTTCTTCTTCTTCTTCTTCTTCTTCTTCTTCTTCTTCTTCTTCTTCTTCTTCTTCTTCTTCTTCTTCTTCTTCTTCACTTCCTCTTTTACCGCTGTGGGTGTCGATAGAGATATAAGGTTCTGTTTCTAGCTCTTCTGGCTGCCTCGACCATAGGCACACCGTGCTGTTGTAGAGTTTCTCTGATGTTATTCTTCCATCTTGTTCTTGGTCTACCCCGTGCTCTACCTCCTTCTTCTCTTTCCATGTATGCTTTGTATGGTATGGTGTCACAAGGCATTCTATCTAAGTGGGCAAACCATTTCACTTGCTGTCTTTGTATGTAATCCAGAATTGGTTCTGTGCCGACTTGTTCTCTTATGATCTCATTCCTGATTTTATCTCTTATGGTCACTCCTACAGCCCTTCTCAGACATCTCATTTCCGTGGTTACTAATTTTCTTTTATGGTTTGTTGTGAGTGACCATGTCTGGCACTGGTAGTACAGAGTTGGAATAAATATGCTTTGAATAAGATGTCTCTTTGTGGTTTGCTTTACTGCATCTAATGTCAATTTCTTTATCCAATTTCCCATCTTCGGTAAATGTAGTTCCCAGATATTTAAACTCAGATGCCTGTTTAATGTCTTTGTATTCTATTGCTATG
>CAJHNH020005260.1:0-23790 GCA_905116865.2 Candidula unifasciata
ATAAAGTGAAAAAATTTTTCAAAAAATTTAGATTTTAGGAAATCTTTTGCTTCAATTGCTTCAAAAAGGGGTAACGAAAAAACCCCGGGCAGCGTTTTTTAAAATTTTTCTCTTTATTTTCTGGTTTTCGTCCTTTTTTTTAAAACATCAATTTTTGATTCGATTTTAAAATCCAAGGGGTGGGTTAGGAGCCCAAAAAAGCTCAATAGTGCAAGTGAGCAAAACCGTTTAAAATTTTGGGAAAACCAGTTTTTTTCCGAGGGGAAATAGCCGGGGGAAAATCATCAAGTATTTTTTAAATTTTTAAAAAGTTTTGATTCAAAAAGTTTTAAAACTTTTTGGCCTTTCCCTTAAATAGGTTTAAAAAAGGGAAAGAAAGACATTTTTTCCTCACGGGGGATTTCCCTATATATTTTTTTTAAAACTGTGTAGTACTTTTCACTTTGTTTGTTTTTTCAAAGTGTGGGTTTTTTCTTCAACCCTTGCCTTTTAATTTTTTTTTCAAGCGGTTAAATTTATACCCAAATTTGTTTTTTCAATCTGACAGAATTTCGGTGGGGTGGGAAAACCCTCATTCAAGGGTGTTATAATGTAGTATTGCTTGGGTTTTTGAAAAAATGATTTTGGAAAACCCGTAAAGTGGGGTTTTACAAAAAGGTATTCCAAATTTCCCTTTGGGAAATTTTTAATTTAAGCGGGGATAATGCTAGCTGCAAAGAAAAACGCATACTTTTAAAAGTTTACGAAGGGTTTGCTTCCCCTTTAACTTTGGGATAAATGCCAAGTTTATACCAACCCCACTGAGGGCCCCTTTCAGTAAAAAATTACAGCCCAAAATTTTTCAAGCCTAACGTTTGTGATTAAAAGGTCCTTCAGGTTTCCCAAAATATACTTTCTACATCACCCTTTTTAAAATTAAAAAAATCCCAAAATTTTTTTTAAAACAATTTAAAAGGTCCCCCAGGGTTGGGAAAATTGGGACAGTGGGCAAAATTTAAAAAAAGCGACGGGTTTCTTCAAAATTTTGATGATTCAATTTTCAGTATAGTTTTTGAAAAAAGAAAGTCACGGTTTTTAATATCTTTAAAGAAACTGCAGTTTTAAGCTTTTTTTTTTTTGCATGACCCTTTTTGTTTTGTATTTTTGCTTTAATTTTACACTTGCAGTACTTACAAAAAGTTTGGGGCTATCCCCGTTTTTTAATTTTTCCCCATGCAACCCCTCTTTCCAAATTTTTTTCTAAGGCCTTTTCTTTTTGGGAGGAGAAAGGTTTTTTTTAAAGTGGGGAAAACCCCATAAAAGGTAAACAATGTTTTTTAAAAAAACATGAAAAAAAAAAACGCACCGTCAGAACAAATGAGGGTCGGGTTTAAACAAAGTTGTATGATTTAAAGCGCATTTTTTTTAATCAGACTGGGGGTGCCAGATTTTGTGCTTGACCCCCGTGAGATTTAAAATTAAATAAAGGGAGTTGTCACAAAGTATTGGAGACCAAAAACAAAAAATTGTAGTAACTTTTTCAAGGGGAATTATTAAATTTACCCTGAAAGAAAAAAAAAAAACTATAAAATATCAAACTCCCTATGAAAAAAATTTAGAAAAATATTTACGATCTTAAAAGCCCCCCCCCCCAAAAAAGTTTTCAAAGCAATAAAAAAAAGATCTAATTTGGGATATTAAAAAAATCCAAATTTGGGAAAACGCCCTTTGTCTGAAACGTGCCCGATTGACCTTTGGCGAAACAAATCCCGGGTTCCCAAATTTTTAACACTTCCTTTTTCAATAACGTTTAGTTTAGTTAGAAAAAATTTTTAAAGGGGTTTCAAATAAAGACATTTTACAAAAACAGAGAATTTAGGAGTAAAAACAGTCCCTTTCGGGCCTCAAATAACAACGAATGAAGTGGTTTGGGACACCTAATAAAATACCCTAACACTCCACAGCGAACCCACATGTCTTTTACACGTTACAGGGGTAAGAGCGAGGGGAAGCCCTCGGAATCTCCTCGTTGTTACGTTTGTGTAGTTCACTTATGTTTTTTTAGTCAAATTTCTCTGGAAGAGGAGAAGAAAAAGAAGATTATTCCTGTTTGCAGCTTATGCTTCCCGTCCTTCTCCCCGTTTTCTTCATCAAGTGCCCTGACGACTGGGTTGGCCACATTTAGCAGAGATCAGAACTTGAGTCTCCCGTCTTCGACTCGAGCGCTACAAAATTAACAACTTGTGACTCGGCATTGGAATTAATCCAGAACGCCAAAGACAGATCTATGGAGATGCATGAAAGCGTACGCCAGCTGGCAAGGCACTTGATGTTGATAACGAATCGGCTTTTGGTTTTGTCTAGAGTTGCCATATTCTGGTGTTCCAAAATACAGATACTTCTGTATTATGATCTTCCGAAATGAGGACATTTCTCCTAACATTAAATTCCATTTAAATCTTGTTCCTTGTATGTTATTCTGATGATGGAGATGTTTTACATAAAATGTCCATACAGTTGCCTGCATGTGAAATATTTCAATTAAAAGTCAAACTATGGACGTACTTCGCCGTTTGCCCGTATACTGCTACGCACGTCTTTTGACGTTATGCCCTCACTGCTGTTGCCGTAAAAACACGTTTTCTCCGGGGTCAAAATGATAACGTGTCAGCAAAAATGAGGACGTATGGCTACCCTAGTTGAATGTTGAATTAGGAATTGACATCATAGCACTCTGAACACTTCCATAAGCGTCCGTCCGCATCTTCAGCAGCAATGGAAGAGTTGCAATTCCGATGGTACCAGATCAGTAACTGTCTGTACATGAGTACATCAGCCTGGCCTTTCTGTTGAGCGTCGGCCAGATTCCCCGGTAACTCCCCGCAGCGCCATTCTGCTCAGACCGAAAAAATATATTTGTGCCTCCAAACTGTTCACTCGCCCCCAAGAGGCCCTCACAACATCTACCAAGGGGTGCAGAACCGGCCAGTCTATCGACTGCTCGTTTCCCAACACACGAGCATGACCTGGAGAAAATATCCAGAGGAAGCTAACTACCCGGGACCTCTAAAGCGATGCTTGCCACTCTACACGGAGCATACCTGTCTTCACCTTTGTCAACATACTTCGTGAGTCAGTTGCAATTATCACATGTGTTTACAGCGGGTTTTCAAGCCAGCGAAAGCAGAAGACTGCAGTGACTACCTCCACCTCCATTCTCAAACTAAACGTTGTGGTATCATATGCCAGGCTTTGTTAAACTAAGCGACGTCCATTCGTTTTTGTCATGAACCTCCGTGCACTTTGTCTACCTCTCGCCTGTATAGATAATCACATCATAATCCTAGTTTTGTCCATCGACTCTACTTGCGACGATGGTACGACTCGTTCTTCCACCCCGGCTATTGTGATGTTTGGTGACCAATGTCACAATTTGAAGCCTCCTAATATAAAAAGGTGATGACGTAAATATGTGTACTGTCACCTGATTTGTTTTCAATATACAGTGAATATATAATGAGATATTTAATTGATATACCCGGAATTGTGGTTGGTGGGCACAATATAAACAATTTACGTTATGCTGATGATACAGTCTTGATAGCAACAAGTCAGAAAGAACTACAGGAAATGATAGACATTGTGGTGTTAGAAAGTGGAAGAATGGGCCTCAGTTTGAATAATGGGAAGACAGAAGTAATGGTGGTATCAAAGAAACGAATTATTCCTAAATGTGTAATAAAAGTCGATGATGTTATTTTAGGACAAGTACAGAAATTTAAGTATCTGGGCACATGGATAACATCAGATGGAAGATGCATAACTGAGATAAGAATCAGAATAGGACAGGCAAAAACTGCATTTTATAGAATGAAAAACATCTTGTGCAATATATCCTTGTCATTGAGAGTTATAAAAAAGAATTCTTGCTTGCTACATACATCCAGTTTTAACATATGGCTGTGAATCCTGGACAATCGGTAGGCAGGCCAAACAATTTCTAGAGGCCTCAGAGATGTGGTTTTACATAAGAATGCTTAGAATACCTTGGACAGCCAAAAAAGCAACCAAGAGGTTTTGAAAAAGGCCGGAGCCGAAGACAACTTATCACAGATATCAGAAGGAGACAGTCATCATTTTTCGGCCATGTTATGAGAAGAGGGAAAATAGAACATGTTGTGACCACTGGAAAGATCTGTGGAATGAGGGATGGAGGAAGACAACGAGAAAAGATGCTTGACAGTCTTGTTGCATGTCATGGAAGTGTGTCGGCACACGAACTGATACATGCTGCAGGAGATCGCAGATTATGGAGAGGCATGATCGCCCACGCCAGTCGGCAAGGCACCTGATGAGGATGATGATGATGATGCAGTCGAGCTGATTGCAAGAAATGCTAAATACAACACAAAAGGTGACGAAATTTCAACTTAGGGAATGGAAAAAATTGCACACAAACGCAACCTTTAAGTTTTCTAGTGACAGTTTGTGCTGTATTTAGTAGTCCATTGATAAAGACTTTGGTCAAAACGTTCGGCTGTGTTTGTGTTCGTCTTTTCCATTCATTCCGTTGAGCTTTCTAGTCACATTTTATAAAAAGGCCCGATAAATTATGTTACCAGATATCAAGCTTTCACTTTCGACTTCTTCAGCTTTTATCAGTACATATAGTCTAATTAACCCTCCCCCGCTCTGCCATTTTCGGTTGTAATCCACAACCATCGTTCTATGCAAAACTTGTAAATGGCTTTATTGATGAAGTGACTTGATTCGAGTCTCGACTTAAAGCATTCTTGTTGACTTGAAACTGGAGAAGTGGCTGGGAATGTTTAAAATAAACAGCATTAAACAAAAAAGAGCCCCCTCCTCCTTCTCTCCCCCAAATCCCCCCTCCCCCACCACCACCACCACCTCTTTCCTCGTTTAAAAACTGTTTGAGGTTTCAAGGGACCTGAGTCACAGAATCCCTCGCCTATGTTTCTTTTTATAGTCTACGCACATTGCATTGGTCGTCATGTCTGTACACATCCTTTTGTCCTGTCTGTTTTCATACTTTTACTTTGTATAAGTATTATGAATATACAAGTCAAAAGGATCGAGGCTAGATACGAGTACAATGCAGAAAGTGTTGACAGCCGCTAAATGATTAGGAATTACTGAGGATGGAGTCAGAGTACTTATGGACTGAATGGTTCGATAGTGAGGATGATCTATCGTTTGACTAAATAAATAGCTATCTAACTAATAAACTAAGATGTATGATATACAATTTGATGAACCTCGGGAAGATAACCCGGTCATGCAATGTTCGATGAAGTTGGATGTGTCGACCGAAAGTAAATATCGCAACCTTGCTGATTTGATTTGATTCAAGAACCGACATCACAGCACTCGGGGCATTCCCATAAGCGCCCCGTCCCCATCTTCAGCAGCCAGCGAAGAGTTCCGATACTAGTGGTGCCAGTTGCATTCTGATTAAACGTCCGTCTTGCCTGTCCTCTGAGCCTCGAGCATCTGTCAGAACCTCTCGTCACTCCCCGCTGCATCAATTTCACTAGACTGTGGTGATCCATCTGCTCCTCCGAACTGTACAAGCTCTCCCACAAGGCACTAACCACGTCTGCCCTATCATGTATCATTATTCCACCAAGTTGTGCAGAGCCAGCCAGTCTGTCCGCCTGTTCATTTCCCAACACATCGGTGTGCCCAGGTGAAAAAATCCAGACAATACTCCTCACCCGTGTCCTTCGCAACGAAGCATGCCACTCTGCGCGAAGCATACCTGTTCTGATCTTCCTCGGCATGCTTTCTGAATCAGTTAAAATCACGATAAATGTGTGTGTGTCGTGTTCTCTAGCCAGCGGAAAGCTGCAGTGACTGCCTCCACCTCCATTCTTAAGCTGGATGTTGTGGTAACATATGCTAGGCTCTCCTGCACCAAACGTCGACCATTAACTTTTGCTAAGAAGCCCCAAGCACTTCTTTTGCCTCTTGACACTAAACCGTCTGTGTAAATGATCAAATCCTCTGAGCGAGCATTATCTTGAATTATTTGCTGAATTTCCACCTCTGTGGCACCTGCTGGCCAGTCTCTGCATTCCCGGCTCAGCGTGATTATGACTTTACACAAGTCTGACTGTTCAGGTGGATCTTTGACCAACTCCTCTCCTCGCATAATGTTCTCAAGGATGCAAACCTGTCTGATTGTGTCTTCTGTCTGAGCCATCCATGACCTCCCTCTTATCAGCCGCTGACCACTAACTGCACCCAGAGCTTCATGCAGAGGGTCGATTGTGTCTGCAGCTACCCTGAGATATGACTTCGCCTGCAGCACCTTGTGCCTACCTGCAACCGTCGGCAAACCAAGGATGTATCGCGTACACACCACTAGGGTGTCTCTGGTGCAACCCAGAATGACCCGCATAGCCGCGTTCTGTATGCGCTCTAGTTTGTCCATCTGATTCTTTGAGACGGTAAGCAGTCCCAGGCCATAATCAACCATTGACAGGATTAGGTGCTGATATAGTGTGAAAAGCATTCTCTGCTCTATTTCAATTGCAGCAATAGTCTTAAGTGCACCAAGTCCTTTTTGGCATCTCGTCACAACACTCTCCACATGGTCCTTAAATGACAGGTGTCAAATGTAATTCCCAGATACTTCAGTTTGCTCTCTCTGTTGACTTTTCTATCATCTATCGTGAGACTTGGGACATTAGCTTTAACGATTCTGTTGTCCAGAGAACACTACTAAACAGACGCCTTTTCCGGGTGGACGACAACACTCATTTCTGTACACCACTCAGTCACTTTGTCTAATGTCGCTTGTAGCTCCCGGGCTGTTTGTTCCCTCTCTTCCCCCTGCCTATATGCAAGTATATCATCCTCAAAAGTCAGTATCCTTCCAACTCCTGGTGCTTCTAGGCTTGCAGTCTTGCTCGTATACACGTTAAATAGCACAGGCGAGATGTCGGATCCCGGTGGCAGTCCTGGAGCCAAAGTGCATGGTTCTGAGGTTCATGAGCCCAGTCGGAGAGCAACCCGACGTGAATACAGGACAGCTGCAACCCAATTCACCAGCCATGGACTGAACTCCTTCTCCTTCAGTGCAGTCATTAAGATGTCGTATCTCACTCTGATATAAGCATCCTCTAGATCCAGTCCTACCGCTATAGTTTCCTGTCTGTTCTGGAACCCTTCATAGACGTCAAAAGCAAAAGTGGTAGCATTTGCCCAAGTGTCCTTTCCTGGCCTATAGCTTCCCAAACCTCTTGGGAGAAGCTTCCCCCTTTCCAAAAATTCTTGTAACTTTCCAGCAACTATCTTCTCCAAGACCTTCCCAAATGTGTTTTGTAAGGTGATGATTCTAAAGCCACTAAGCTTAGAATGATCTTTAACAGGTTTTGGTAGTGGTATTAGATAGCTGTGCACCCAGTCTTGCGGTACTGATGCTGTCTTAATGCTCTGGTTAAAACAGTCGGCCATCTCTGCCAGGTCTACATCGCTCAAAGCCTTCATGTGACCATACCTGACTCCATCAGGCCCTGGTGCAGTGTCTTTTGCTTTTTTAAAAATTTGTTTGATATCTTCCACTTGTATCATGTCTTCATAATGCATATTCTTCAAGGTACCAGCTAACTCCTTTCTAACTGCATCCCTGATGTCTACATAATTATGATCTGTCTGAGCTATAAACCTATGGAGAAAAGCCTCCCCTTCTCCTTGTCTGTTGTCACACACACATCATCGTCTCTACAAATTGTTCCAACTATCATAGGCCGATCTTTTCTTTGCATCTGCCTTTGCAGTTTCCAGAATTTCCCCAATGTTTTATCGACTCCCATGTCATTCACAAAAGTGTCCCACTTTGCTCTTTTGGCCTCTGCAGCACAGCGCTTGAAAACCTCCACCTTATATTTTTTTTTTTCACATTCTCCGCCATCTCCACTTCCTCTCGTGAGCTTGAGGGTGTCTGTCGTACTTTCTTTAGCTGCTTTACTTTGCTGTAAACAGGCAAAACGCATTTACATCACTCGGACGAACAAAAAGGAGAAGAAGAAATATATTGACCTTTATGCAATATGTCAAACGCCCCTCCCCCCCCCCCTTTTTTTCGAACCTTTCTTTCCCCCGTACTCGATTCCCACCTTCTCACGAAAATTTCGAAGTATGTGGATTGTCAACTTCTGATGCGCGAAATTACTTCTTATTTATACAAAGTTTTTGTTTCCTGTTGTGCCTTTTTATTTCTAAAACGTTCTAGTCTGTTCTAAAAAATGCCAATCTACTGCGCAGCATGAATTTATCATTACTTTACTAACTTCCATGACGAACTTTCGTGCACCATAACTGGCTCGATGTCTAGAAGGTTCGCATGTGCGGGGTAATAGGCAGGCTGATAGACTCGATGCTGCCGTTCATCTGGGCGGTGAGTTGCTTTATGATAAAGTGGACCTGGTAAAGGCTCTCTGTGAACAAATGGACAGTGCAAGATAAAAGACAGATAACCCATACATTGAAATACTAGTTAAACTGGGATGAGTAGAGGTTCTGGAAGATATACAACAATGAGAAGGAAAATATGCGTATTTTTAATCAGGTTGCAACTGGTACTGTTAGCATGTCGATACTTTTTTGGTTACTGATGAAGGAGCACGTGCCGGAATAGCCAGAGTGCATTGATGTCAATTCTTGATCCATTCATTCATTGGCTGAGATAACAGATCACGTCCGCCAAAACTGTCCCAAATACAGCATATTAAGGCAAAACGTCTGGCCAGGAGAAACATCGGTGCAAACCAAACTGTACGGGTCGCCGACTCAGTTACAACAATAAAGTTCATACTAGATACAACATTGCAAACAAATTTATATAATATATTTCAGGCGAACGAAAGAATAAGAATATTTAGCTGTATGTATATATATATATATATATATATATATATATATATATATATATATATATATATATATATATATATATATATATACATACATATACACACACACACACACACACACATATATATATATATATATATATATATATATATATATATATATATATATATATATATATATATATATATATATATATATATATTATCGTCCAGACTCACAAAGATAATAAATATGTTATTGTCCACCCTGCAAGGGCCGTGCCGGGCTATGATACAGAGATGCGGCCGCATCAGGCGACACCTAAGGGGTGGCATAAGCAGCGAAATCAAAATACAACTTGAACACTTAAAGGGCGGCATTTCGAAGACTTGCAGCAAACTGAGAGTATCTGACGAACGGTCCTGCATCTGGAGAATTACTGCTTTTGAGTTTGACATATTGTTCAGTGATAAACAGAGTGATAGAGAACGCTTCTAGAGTAGAAGCTTCTTGACATTCTTTTGTCATGAAATGAAAGATTGTCAGCACGGATACGTGCTGTTCAGATCCAGTCCACTACAGCAGGTTTTCTCAGTATGATACGTCTTCCAAATGTCGCCCCCAATAGCTTCGCGCTGTCAGATCCAAAGTTCAAATTATGTTTTGATTTCACTGCTTATGCGGTCCCGCCTCCCCTACAGTGCCGCCTGACGCGGCCTAATCTGTATCATAGCGCGGCACGGAGCTGTTTAGATCGCAAGGGGGATTATCGCCAACGCCAATCAGCAAGGCACTTGATGATGTTGATGCCGTTTGCCTGATTGGTTGCTGGTAACTATGCACACAATATGGCGAACGAACAAGTGGTTTGTGAATTTTTGAACACCGTATCAGTATCAGTATCATACTTTATGACATCATCCAGAAGGCAATAAATAACAGGTGTGTTGTTATCCTGCATTTCAAACACAGATGTTACACAACAGTTAGTTTTACAGTTTTTTTGTCAAGTAAAAGAAATACTAACCAACTGCTAATAAAAATGAAGAGGGTGGATTCAATTAAAGATTCAGATGGATGCAACAACAACGTTATGTATAATTGTATAATTAAATTAATGGTGTGGGAATTTTATTTTATAACACCTGTGTTGTTTGATGTGGCTGTATTCTAATGAGGTGACCAAACCATTTAGTCTTCCGTTTCTCTGTGATTTTTTAAAACTGTTTAGTTTAGTTCCTAACGTGTGTCTGATAGAATAATTTTTCACTTTGTCTCGGATGGTTGTTGTCTGCTTCCTTCGGGCATCTCATTTCACAGGTGTTAAGGTTAATTTTACATAGGTTAACAAGTTACTAACTAAGTTAGCCATTGATAATTCCAAGTTTTTATGAATATGCTGTTTATAATCTGTCATTGTTATTATCTTGTTATCAACGTCAGTTGGTATATATATAAGTAGCTTATTTAATCATCCATATATTATTATGTATTATTAATTGTAACAGATTGTAGGAGTATACATTGTTTAATTTATTTTAAATGTGTCAGACACAGCTTAATGTCTAACAAATCGAATTACTTTGGCGAATATTAACTGTCAACTGCCCCAGAGGTTTAGAAAGAACAGTAATAGAGAGCATGGTTCCTGAAATATGAAACTAGGGCTGACCATAACATAGGTGGGCACAGAACATTAACCTTTTCATCCCTCCAACGCTAAAAACAATGGGTCATAAACCCATGGGAGTTTCTGAAAAAAATCTTTTACAATAAAACTTATAACTGTTTTACACAGGTAATTAATAGATTTTAAAAGTATTTATTTACCTTCATAAAAAAAATAATTGTGTTGAAATATATGCAGATATAAAAAAAGAAAGTGAGTAATCAGTAAACAAGAACAGAGTGAAGTATTAAATCACTGTGGCTTATGAAAGCATTTTAAGTTAAGTAAACCTGGCTTTGATAAAGCTATTGGATTCACAAGGAAATCCACTCCCCGTATGGGTTCCGGGACCCCATTGTGGGAAAACAAGAATAGATCCACTGCCTTCCCAACAAAGTTAGAGTCACATAACTGAGGGCTTCCTTCAGAGCTGGAGTGCATCTGCTTGAGAGGCAAGGAACCAACAGTCTGCATACAAGTAATTCAGATCTGTAAAATGGATGTGCACTCAAAAATCAGGTGCTGGAACAAAACTAAGAGGTGAATGAACAACCAGAACTTTCTGACGGAGTTTTCAGCTGGTTAACCCAAAGAAGAAGATAGCAAGGAAATCTCTTCAAGTTCTATGTTTAGTTAATATAATAATATTATTGCCTCTTAAACACCACACATTTGCATATAGAAGCAGTGACATTCGCGTGTGCAACTGCTGATCTGTTGGTGACTTCTGCTAGTGCTACCATCCATGATGAACTGCATTTATAATGTCGACTGTTTGTGTTAGCCTTTCGGATGGCTACCAGATGCTTTTAATGCATGTGTATGCTAGTGCATATGCTAGACAGCAGTCTGTCAATCTTTCCACAAGGGACTGTGATAAACATTCTGTGTGTTTTTCGTTGTCACATGAGTGGAGCAGCTATGGGGTGACCTGTTTGCTATAAAGCTGAAACTAAGATTACCAGATTACCAGTGGAATTCAGTTATGCTTTTTGAGAATGGTCACTGGAGAAATGGCAATATATCAGCATTTACAGGGCTGTATCACAGCCGAAAGTTGCTAGATTTTTTTTTTCTTGGGGTGATAGGGTCAATCTTCTTCTTCTCGCTTACCGGCTGTAAACTCGGGCGGAAAGTTCTGGTTGTTCGTCCACTTCTGGACTGCAGTCCAGTTCCAGAACCTGAGTGTTGCATGTGCATCAGTTCGACAGATCTGACTATTTTGTATACGCACTGTTGGTTCCTTGCCTCTCAGGCAGATGCACTCCGAATTTGAAGGAAGCTGCCAATTAGTCTGCTCTTACAACATGCTTTTAGGTAGGCAGTGGGTCTATTCTTGTTTTCCCTAAAATGGGACCCTGGAACCCACAGGGGGAACTGATAGGGTTAACGACATCTAGGGCACGAAAAACAGCATCAGGCAGTAAAGCTTATAAAGGACAGTGTCAGGAACCTAACTGTCTTGGGTTCGATTCCATTGGCTCTGCTATAGGCTAATGACAGGAAAACACCGTACAAACACACTCAAGCCAAACACTTGTTGCAACACACACACAATCTTTATTATCAAAGATGCAAACGAAATGGTGGTACACCTCAGGAGGAGTAGCGCTCCTTATTCTAAAACCAGGCCGCGTCTAGCTTCAAAATCGCTTAGAGGCGCCTTTTCACGTTCATGAAATAAGCTCTGAGCCACTACCACTCTCCCGTACAGTGCCAGCTCAACCCGCTGTCTCTCGATGCCAAAAGACGTTATGGCATATGCCAACGTGTAGGCCTAAGTGCGTCGACAGTGTTAACGCCACCAACAAAGCATGGTCTGGCTTCTAGTTGCAACTACTGACACAGTCTAGCTACTACCTTACATGACACTCTGTAACGAAGGGAATACATTTAAGGACACTACAAACAGAACGGGTTACAGCTAATAACTACAATGGTACCTTTCTTCAAGTCAAAACAAACGGTCACTAAAATCTAACACAACACTAGTACCTTTCTTCAAGTCAAAACAAACGGTCACAAAAATCTAACACAATCTCCACTCTCGTCCCACCTCCAGTTTCCTCGCAGTCCCCCAAGCAAGCGTTCAGCGTCCGGTCCAAAATGTGCACACCCGTGCGAAGTCTGCTGGTCAATGACCAAGCTACGCTTCGCTCATGCTCGTTTCTACATGTGTATACACCTACTGAGTTGCACTAAGGGTCGCAGGGTACGATTACGAGATTCATCATCATCATCCTCAACTGTCCCATAACAGGGCGAACCCTGACAGACAGAGAATCTTTATTTCAGGTTATGATGAATATACTTTCTTGATTCTTATCTTTAAACTGAATCTGTCACATTCATAACTTTTGAACTGTCTTATTCATAGTCAAGATAAAAGAATCACTACACCACTATGGAGGATATGTACATGACTGAAGCCAAAGCCATGGTCGATGGCTTCATAGACATGGCCTTTCGTAGACTGGAAACAAGTATGTCAGATCGGGAAAAGTCCCTAGAGTCCATCAAGCAGCTGAACACGTCACGAGAAAGTGCCCTCAGGAAAGAAGACACATATGAAGAGGAGAACATCCAGTGGCTAACAATTGAGGAGTTTACTATTGAGAAAGGACAAGTGAAAATTCATGAGTTTATAAAGGTTTGTTTCCTGACTTTATTAACTCTTACAAGATGTGGGATTTTATTGTTTGGTGCCAGATGTGTGTATCTTGGAGTTTTATCTATATATCTGTCTTCTGTCTGCCTGAGATGTACAGCCCAACTTGATAATGTGATTTATGTATTTCAGCAAAAAAGCATTCATTTGTGTGTGCTTCATTATATGTTGATTTAACTCTGTAGTAATAACGAGATGCAACAAAATATATCAGGCAATAAGTTGAGCAATGTATTGTCTGTGTCCGTATTATTTAAATCTATAAAGAAACACACAAAAAAAGTGCAGGTACCCACCACAAAGTGTCTAATAAATGTGGTGGTACACACCACAAAGTGTCTAATAAATGTGGTGGTACACACCACAAAGTGTCTAATAAATGTGGTGGTACACACCACAAAGTGCTCTTTGTAGTAGTACCCAAAAAAAAATATGATGCAAAGGTGTATACCATAGCGTACCGCCAAGTAAAAAATGCCTTGCATATGACCATTGTACCATATGTAAGTGTACTAATTAATCATGGTCCCTCATGTTGCCTCTGCACGAGACAATAGAAAAAGAACAATATAGTAAGTAGAAGAATATTTCACTCGAAAAGATTTGCACTTTTTCTTTGTATTGGATATTTTTAAAAGTTGCGAATGTCACAGGTATCAATTTATTATGTTAACTTTTTCTGCACAGACATGGAAATATGAAAACTCGTGGCTGTATTGTGTGGACTTCCTTACTGAAGATGATTGTGAATTCGACAAGCGCTACTTCTACCGTGTGCGCTGGAGCATTCCAACTCGTCGTCGGCCCATCCCTCGGGCGACTGCCTCTGTATATTTTACATATGTTGTTTCTAAAATTAGACCACCGGTAAGTATTTTAAATATGAACTCTTTCAGTCTTTACTGGCTGTCTGTACCACTTTTTGTGGTGGTGTAGGGGAGAGCGGGTCTCAAGCTTAAGGATTTAGGGCTGCATGGTGTAGGTTAGGATTTTATTGTTACTTCTGACAGAAAAACTCCATCACCTTGCTGAGGATCGAACCCTGGTCTAGAGTGCCGTGTTCTAACCATTTGGCCAGCCGCTCTTCAACTGTTTTGGTACCAGTCTGTAATTTCAGTGCAGTAATCCCACTGCACAGTTTGGCTAATGTTACCCAAGCTGCATTTTGCTACAGTAACCTATTTAGACTTTGCTACAGTAATGTATTTAGACATTGCTACAGTAGTGTATCTAGACTTTGCTACAGTAATGTATTTAGACTTTGCTACAGTAATGTTTTTAGACTTTGCTACAGTAATGTATTTAGACATTCATGGTTACCACTTCAAGCACCTTATAACTTTGTAGCTATCAAAAGTAACTTAAATTCATCCTTTGATATCTGCATAAATGTAGTATTACAAATGTTACTACAGAGTTTGTCTTTTTCTGAAGTATCTACACATTTTATGACAGCCTCAGGGAGTGTGTTTAAACAGGGTATCTAGGAGTTGCTCCTGTTGGATTTGTATCTGAAAAATGGCTGACATTTTGAAAAATGTCTAACATCTGATAAGTGGCTGACGTCTATAAAAAAAAAAGGGTCACAGGGTGCCATTACTTCAAACTGCAGTCCCAGGTTAAGAATACAAAGATTTCTCAAAAATAGTTTACTACCAGAATAGTCACTTGGAGTACAGTTAAAAGAGATGAAGCCTTATTACAAATTTTTGAAAAAAGGTCTTACGATAAGTCTTTGGACCCATCAGATATGCAAACAATGGTGAATACAGAGTGAGAAGCACCAATGAAATTCCAGAATCTGTTTAAATCACCATTTATCACCAGCTTCATGAGGGTTAATTAGTTTGAAATGTTTGGGGCATATAGTGAGAATGGCAGATGACAGAGAGGTAAAAACTATGTATACATTTGAGCTGAATGAGACCAGAAAGACCTACAAACACTTGCTGTCCCCAATTGGAAAGAGAATGCCACCTACAAACACTTGCTGTCCCCAATTGGAAAGAGAATGCCACCTACAAACACTTGCTGTCCCCAATTGGAAAGAGAATGCCAATCACAGAGTTAAATGAAGGAGAGTGATACCTGCAGCAGTGAACCTCAAGTGCTCAGAATGTTGAAGAAGAAGATGAAAAAGAAGTATATATTTAACATATGGCTGTGAGTCCTGGACAATCAGTTGACAGGCCAAACAATTTCTTGAGGCCTTAGAGATGTGGTTTTACATAAGAATGCTTAAAATACCTTGGAAAACCAAAAAGAGCAACCAAGAGGTTTTGAGAGAGTTGGGAGCCTGAAGACAACTAATCAGAGACATCAGTAGGAGACAGTCATCATTTTTCGGCCATGTTATGAGAAGGGGGAAAATAGAACATGTTGGGACCACTGGAAAGATCTGTGGAAGAAGGGATAGAGGAAAGACAATGAGAGAAGATTCTTGACAGTCTTGTTGCATGGCATGAAGGTGTGTCGGCACACAAACTGATACATGCTTCAGGAGATCGCAGATTGTGGAGAGGCGTGATTGCCCTCGCCAGTCGGCAAGGCACCTGATGATGATGATGATTGCATAGTAATAATGCTTATCACCAATTATGCCATTGATAAATACAAACTTACTAATTTTGATATTTTTTTGGGTCTGTGTCTCCACCAGAGCAGCCCAGCGTTTTGGGATTTCCTCCCTTTGGGTTGGGGGTTTTTCTCCAAAGGAAACCTGAGGATTGGTTTTTTAATTCAAAAAAATTTTTGGGATGGGAATTTTTTCAATCTCATGATGGTATGACAACTTTTAAAAGCAGCCTCGAGAGTACAAACTGATCAGTCAGTCTGTTTCTGACTCTAAAGGCATATGCCAAAAAGAGGAGAGGGGTTTTTAAGAAGATGCAGGGCCAAAAAACAAGAAAAGGGGAAAAAAACCAGAGAAAAACTACGCACCTGTTTTGGTTCCCATGGTCGAAGTGCCGAAGAGACGAAGCCGGGCCTTTTATTTTTCCTTACACCTGAACCGGGAAAAAAGGAGGAAATAAAAAGAAGAAGCTTTTTGGGTGTAGATACTTATGGTTTTAAAGGGGGGTTTGGGAAATTACCCTTTTTTATTTCAAGGTTTAAACAGTGGTTGATAAAACCCTTTACAAAAATAATATATTTCCCGGGAGTCATTAGTGATTGATAAACCGATTGGCAGTCAGTTTGGGGGTTTCACGGGAAAAAGGCCCTAATTTAACCTTAAAAATTGACTCATACCAAATTTTTTAAACCCGGTTTATCCTGGGGGCTCAGGTCAGTTCGGAAAACCTCCCTCCTGGGGATTTAAACCCAGACCCGTTTTCCCCCTTTGGGGGTTTTGGGGTTTTTTTTGGAGAAATAAAATAACCCACTGTTGGGTAAATGTGGCAAATTGGTTGTTTCCTTTGAAGTCGAGTGCATCTGCTGAGAGAAAGGAGCCAACGTTGCTTTAATAACCGACGTTTTTAAATTTTGTGCAAAACTATTTTTGAACAAGACCCAAAATCCAGAGTGAAAAAAACTAAAATTTTCTTTTGGGCTTTTACGCAGTAAATGTGAACAAGTGAAAAACCACCAGACTGACGACAATTTGCTAACACTGAAACTACGACAGCTGCTCTTATGCATTTGTATACATTTACCCATACTTTTTACAGAATAAAATTTTTTTTAATTTTCGGGGACCCCTTTTGTTTTTTCCAACAAATAGTTTATATTGTCTATAGGGGGGCCAGGGATCAGGGCCCAAATTAAAGGCAGAGAAGTTCCCCCCTCTCCATAGCAAAAACCTGGCATATTTTTAAGGTTTAATGTTTTTTTTCAAAATTTTCCCTTCGTCCCCCGGCCTTCTTTTTTGGGCCCAAAAGGAAGGAAAAAACACCTTTAAATTCAGAATAGAAAATTTAAAAAACCTTTCCCAAATACCAAAATTGCACACATAAATCACACTACACCACTCTCCCAATGTAACATCCCTTACATGTGCATACACACATAAAACCAAAAAAAAACGATGAAACCAAAAACACAAAAGAAAATAGAGGACCACACGAGTAAAAAGGGAGATATCCATGCATAAAATTTACAAAAATGTGTGTTTTTTTCTAACCTGGAAAGTCCGCTTCAGGGATGGGGCTAAAAGGACATTATCGAAAGAAAGGGTTTAAGGTCTAAAGGGATTGATTTTTTGGGAGGTCAACTTACCTGTTTTGGCGGTTTCACAACTCGACTTTCCCGGGAAAAATAGGATACTTACTTTTTTGTTAAATTTTTTTGGATTAATAGTTATTTTTTGGGAAAAATTTTTTTTTTTGTTAATTTTTCTATACAGATTTCTAAATTTTTGGCTTATATCAAAGGAAAGGGGGTTTGGGTGTGGTTTTTTTTACTGTTAATACTTTTATTTTTCTTTTTGGATGTTCTTTTGGCTTTAAACTCCAGCAGAAAGTTTTGCTTTTTGTCTACTTCTGGGATTTTTAAAGTATTATTCTAGAATTTGGGTTTTGGTATCCAACTTTTACCAATTTGCTTGCTTGTTGCAAAATTTTTGGTTTCCCCAAACCTCTCGGGGAAAAGGCTTTTGGACTTTGGTGAATTTTTTGTAGAAAAGAGTTTTTTTAAAAAAGGGCATTCAGGAAACCCAGTTTTTAAACATTTTCAAAAGCATTGCTCTCTAAAGGCATTGGGAATCCAAGGTGTGGTCATTTAGCATTCCTATGGAAAATGTCATTCTGAAATAGGGCCTTTTTGGGCAGATGATGTGTTCATTAAAAGTCTAGAGGCCCCGTGGCTTTTTACAAACTGAAAAAACTGGGAGAGAGAAAAAACAAAGGGAAAAAGAAAAGTGCAGTTGCTTTTGTATCAAAAAAACAGAAAAAGGTTTAATCATCCGAAAAAATATTACGCTGTATCAAAAAATTTTCTTCGAGGCCCAAAACCAGACCCTTTAAAACCAAATTTGGGGAAAAATCGGGACAGGAACCTCAAAGCAATTTTTTCATGGGTAAAAACAAAAAACCCAAAAGTGGCTGGGAAACAAACAATCTGGTTTAAAGGGCTTTCTTGGGTTCAATTAAAGTTTTAAAAAAAAACCCGCCCCCCCAAATTTAATTTAAGGAAAGCGGCCTAATGCTGACCACATTACCCAACCCCCCTGCTGGTTGGGCTTTAAAAAAAAATATGGGTGCTCTTCCAAAAATTTCCCGATGGGCCTAAAGGCAGAAAAAGGGGTTTTTTAAATTTAAAATTTCCCACATTTTTAAACATGTTGATTCTAGTAATGCATATCTGGATTCCATTTATTTGGGGGGGAAAAGATTAAAAGGTTTATTTATGTCACAGAGTTTTTTGGGACTGTTTTCCCGATATTCTCATTGTAAGGGGCTTTTGAGGAGACCCCCATGAGTCATGGGATGTCGTGGGCAGGAAAAAGGTCTTTCACAAAAACCCTTACACAACCCCCAGCTTCTCGGGACTGATGATGAAAAGATGTACTTTTTGGGGTGGAAAGAGGAAAAAAATGGGAAAAGTTTGTACCATGTTTGAAAAAATGTAAACCCAAAAGCAAATTTTCATCTTATTTAAAGGATGTGGTTTTTTTTTGTATGCACAAAATGTTTATCATTTTTCTTACATACTGGGAAAAAAATTTTATTTTTGCAAAAAAATAAAAACAAACTTTACAAAAAAAACTGCAAATCATATGGGTTTTTTAATTTTCAAAAGTTCTCCCCAAGACAGCAGCCCCCAAGACCGTAACCCTTATGCAACAGAAACAAGCACGAAATCACGCCCGAAATGATGGAATAATGGAAAACTGAGGCTTTTTAAACACTGTGTAAAAGATTGATACAAGAGGTTTTTATCAAAAAATTTCAAAGTTAAGTTTTTTAAACTTGCTTCCCTGAGTTCCAAAATCTATTTGAAAAAAAAAAATTTTTTTTTTTTTTGGGGGTTTTTTTTTAAAGGTTAAAATTTCCAAAAGGGGGGGTTTTTTTTTTTTTTTTTGGGGCTTTTTAATTTTTTTTCCCATTTTTGGGTTTTTTTCCCCCCCCTTTTTTTGGGGGCAACCCCTTCCCCCAAATTTTTCCCATGTTGGTTTTTTTGGGGGTTTATTTTAAAAAAATTTTTTTAAAAAATTTTTTTTTAAAAAAAATTTAAAAATTTTTTTTAAATTTGTTTTTTTTTTTTTTTCCCCTTTTTTTTTTTTTCCCCTTTTTTTTTTTTTTAAAAAATAAAAAATTTTAAAAAACTTTTTTAAGGTTTTTTTCAAAAAATTTAAAAAAACCCCCCCCTTTTTTTTTTTTTGGGCCAAAACCCTTTTTTAAATTTTTTTTTGGGTTTTTTTCCCAAAAAATTTTTAAAAGGGGGGGCCCTTATAAAAATTTTTTTTTTTCCCCCCGGGGAAAAAAAAAATTTTTTTTGTTTTTTTTTTTTTTTTTTTTTTTTATTTTTTTTTAAAAAATTTTAATTTTTTTTGGGTTTTTTTTTTTGGGGTTGTTTTTGTTTTGGGTTTTTTGGTTTTTGGGGTTTTTTTTTTTTTTTGGGTTTTTTTTTTTTTGGGGGGTTTTTTTTTGGGGGTTGGGGTTTTTTTTTGGGAGGGGGGGTTTGGTTTTTTTTTTTTTTAAAAAGGGGGCCCTTTTTTTTTTTTTTTTTCCCCCTTTTTTTTTTGGGGGAACCTTTTTTGGTTTTTTTTTGGGGGGTTTTTTTTTTTTTTTGGGCTTTTTAATTTTTTTTTTTTTTTTAAAATTTTTTTGGGGGGTTTTTTTTTGTTTTAAATTTTTTTTGGGGAAAATTTTTTTTTTTATTTGTTGTTTTTTTTTTTTGTTTTTTTTTTTTTTGGGGAAGGGTTTGGTTTAATTTTTTTTGGGGGGGGCCCTTTTTTTTTGGGTTTTTTAAGGGGTTTTTTTTCCCCAAGTTTTTTTTTTTTTTTTTTTTTAAATTTTTTAATTTTTTAAAGGTTTTGGGGGGGGTTTTTAAAAGGGGGGGGGTTTTTTTTTTGGGGTTTTTTGGGGTTTTTTTTTTGGGGGGGGGGGGTTTTTTTTGGTTTTTGGGCTTTTTTTTTTTTTTTTTTTTGGGTTTTTTTTTTGGGGGGTTTTTTTTTTTTTAAAAAATTTTTTTTTAAAAATTTTTTTTTTTAAACCCTTTTTTTTGGGGAACCAAAAAAAAGGGGGGGGTTTTTTTTTTAAAAATTTTTTTTTTTGGGGGGGGGGGGTTTTTTTTTTTTTGGGTTTAAGGGGGGGGTTTTAATTGTTGGGGGGGAAAAGGGGTTTGGGTTTTTTTTTGGGGGGTTTTTTTGGGAAAAGGGAATTGGGTTTTTAAGGGTTTTTTTTTTTTTCTTTTTTTTGGGTTTTTTTTTAAATTTTTTTAAAAAAAAAAGGGGGGTTTTTGGGGTTTTTTTTTTTTTGGGGGAAAAAAAAAAAACCCGGGGGTTTTTTTTTGGGGGTTTAAATTTTTAAAAAAATTGTTTTTTTTTTTTTTTTTTTTTTTAAAAAAATTTTTAAATTTTTTTGGGTTTTTTTTTGGGGGGGGGGGAAAAAAATTTTTGGGGTTTAAGGGGGAAAGGGAAAAAGGGGGGTTTTTTTTTTGGGGTTTAAAAAAAAAGGGGGGGGGGGGTTTTTTTTTTTCCCCCCCAAAAATTTGTTTTTCGGTTTTTTAAAAAAGGGAAAAAAAAACCCCCCAAAAATTTTAGGGGGGGTTTTTTTTTAAAAAAAATTCCCAAAAAACCCCAAAACCCCAAAAATTTTTAAAAAAGGGGGGGGGGGAAAAAGGGTTTAAATTTTTTTTTTTAAAAAACCCCAGTTTTTTTTTAAAAAATTTTGGGCCAATTTTTTTTTCCCCCCTTTTTTTGGGGGTTTTTTTTTTCCCCCCCCCCCCCCCCCCCCCCCCCCCCCCCCCCCCCCCCCCCCCCCCCCCCCCCCCCCAAACCCCCCCCCCCCAACCCCCCCCCCCCCCCCCCCCCCAAAAAAAACCCCCCCCCCCCCCCCCCCCCCCCCCCCCCCGGGGGGCCCCCCCCAACCCCCCCCCCCCCCCCCCCCCAAAAACCCCCCCCCCCCCCCCCCCCCCAAAAAAAAAACCCCCCCCCCCCCCCCCCCCCCCCCCCCCCCCCCCCCCCCCCCCCCCCCCCCCCCCCCCCCAAAAACCCCCCCCCCCCCCCCCCCCCCCCCCCCCCCCCAAAAACCCCCCCCCCCCCCCCACCCCCCGGCCCCCCCCCCCCCCCCCCCAAAAAAGGCCCCCCCCCCCCCCCCCCCCCCCCCCCCCCCCCCCCCCCCCCCCCCCCCCCCCCCCCAAAAACCCCCCCCCCCCCCCCCCCGATAAACCAAACCCCCCCTTAAAAAAAATTTTTTTTGGGGGGCCCTTTGGGCAGAAAAAAAATTTTTTTTTTTCCCCCTTTTTAAAAAAAACCCAATGCCCAAAAAAACAAACTGAAGATGATTATTATATTAAAATTTGTTTTAGAGAGAAATTTAAACAAATCATGTCTGAATTATATAAAAAGACAAAAAGGAAAAATTTGGCCCCCCATTTAAATGCAGCCCTACAAAAAATGCCAACTCTGGGGGAAGGCGAGGGGAAGACCAATAAATAGATGGATAAATGGTGCAGCTGAAGTCTGCAGATTAACAAATCCCTCACCCAAACCCCCCTACGGCGCAAGGGGGAAAAAATGGGAAAACCCGGGACAGGACTACAAACTGGGTTTGTGAACTGACCAAAAAAGAAAAAGAAAAGAAAAATAAGAAACTGACATTGAAGTGTGTAACAAATAAGAGAAGAAATAAAACTATACTAATGTTATGCTTTGTTAACAAAAGGAATGTTTACAGTTTAACTCAGGAACTAAAATTAAAAAGTTTTGTAAAAGCTTATTTACTGACTGATTGACTTATGAACAGTTGTAAAAAATTATTTGGCAGAAACAGCATGGGAGACATAATGTAATCGGGTTGCCCAATACATAGCACTGGGCAGGAAACGAAAATACTTACCCTTGTGGGGCCCCAAACAAATACAAGTGTATGATTTCCACCCCTGCAATATATTTTGAAATCAAAGCTTTCACGAGCATTTAAAAAAGAGGTAAAAAATTTAAAATGATTAAAGTAAATCAGGTGGCAAAAGGGGGTTGGGAAACCGCCGCCACTCCAAAAATCTTGGATTTGGGAAACCAACCCTTGTGAGATTTTTTTCTTTTAAAAATGCCTTTCCCCTCAAACCCAAAATTTAAATTCTGCCCGGTAAAATTTCCCGGATGCTGACCAAAATCACCCATTGAGTGGCCAATTTTTCTAAAAAAAATTTTACGAAAAAACTTATCAGGGCCTTGTTTTTTCTGGTGTGAAAATTTTCTTTTTTTGGGGGGGGCAAACTAGGGCCCCGGGGCTAAAAATTTTACGGGCCCATAAACCCAGGAAAAAACCTTAATCGGCCCTTGGCTAAAAAATAGAGACAAAAAAACCCATTGAACGAACAATTAAATAATAGAAATTTTAATGGGGGGGTTGAAAAATTCAGGGATTATAATTTTCCCCAAAATCTTTATGATGAAATTGGGGGGGTTATTTTAAAATACTTTTTCCCATTAGTTATTTTAGTTAGCGGGTTTATCATCTTTGCACTCCGGACATGCCAAGGGTGTTTCAACCTCCATCGTATAACCCTCTCCCCTTAATTCCAGTTCATGTTATAAACAAGTTTTCTCGTTTTTGCTAGCCGATTTAACCCCCAAGTCATATTCTGGGGGTGATTTTTTTATAGGGCCCAAAACTGGGTTTTGGTAATTAAAAATTTGACCCACAGACCAAAAAAAAGGTTCCCAGCCCTGACGTAGATGGGCAAAACATCTTTTTCCAACGATCATTTACATCATCTCATTTAAGAATTGGCCCCACATGGGTTGGCCAAAGGGCGAAACCATGCGCCGCTGGAGATAACAAAACAAAAAAAACAAATTGGCCATTGAAAAAATTAAAAAAAACTATTCAAAAAATGAAATTTTAAAAAAACACAAAAAAAAGTCAGAGTTAGATACAATAACTATTTATTCAAATTCCACATTTTTCATTTTTTATTGCAAACAAAAAAAGGTGGCATAATACTTTTGTTATGATTTCAGCAAAAACAAAGTTCTTGTTTGAAAGGTTTTCTGGCTCTATTTTCCGGGTTAAAAATAAAAATTTAAAAAAAACAAGAGTAAGTTTAACTAGCTACGTTAAAAAAAATTTTTAAAAAAATTTTGAATCCATTTTGGAACTATTTAAAACAGTTTGTCTTCGGGAAATAGTCAGCAAGTCCCTAATTTTTTTTTTTTCCTTTTAAAACATGCTTGTTGGGCCCCCTGGTTTTTCTTTTACCCTCAACATGGGGCAAACGAAAATCAAGAGGGGTTGGAAACACAGAGATTAAAAAATCAAGAACTCTGATAATAATGAAAATTAAAAAAATTATTTTTCATTTATTGAGGAATCAATTGTCTTGATCAACAAAATAAATTTATACAATAAGTGAACATAACCAAACCAAATACAGCCTCAATTTAGTACGTCTGTATTAACCCAAATTTAAAACACTTATAATTGCAAAA
>CAJHNH020005261.1:0-23771 GCA_905116865.2 Candidula unifasciata
TCTTTTTTCCACAGAATGACTTTGATAAAAATATTTAATTTGAAATGTTTTGGCATAGGTACACAGCACAGGGACATGCTAAAGTTGTCCACCACATCCAAGATTAGGAACAAGCTATAGTTATACTGATGCTGAATAGACATACTGATGGTAAAGAAAAAGTTCACACATCAAAGCACAAGCACAGTAGAGGAGTTGAAATCATCTGTATCCATTTAAAGGGGGAAAAGGTGTGTGGGATTCCTTGGAGTTGAATACTCTGTTAAAGGTGATGTAGAGACTGGTGGGGAAACCCTAAACTCTATTAAAAATCATCCCAATAGTCATCATTTCATCTGAGATTCCTTGGAGTTGAATACTCTGTTAAAGGTGGTTATAGACTTGGAGGAAACTCTTAAGATCTATGAAAAATATATCTCAATTATCATTGTTTACATGTTGGATTCCTTGGAGTTGGGTAATTACTCTGTGAAAGGTGAGACTTTGGTCTATGAAAATATATCTCAACATGCATTTTTTTTTGTGGTAGATTCCTTGGGGTTGGGTAATTACCCTGTAAAAGGTGTTATAGAGGCTTTTGGGAAACTAGAAGCACTATGATAAATATATCTCACCACTATATCGGCTAAGAGCCCTTGGGGTTTAACACCCTATGAAAGGTGATGTAGAAATATTGGTTGATTCCAATTTTCTATGTAGTAAATATCTCAAAGCTGACAATCATCTCACCACTATCATATCGGCTAAGAGTCCTTGGGGTTTAACACCCTGTAAAAGGTGATGTAGAAATATTGGTTGAATCCATTTTTCTATGCAGTAAATATCTCAAAGCTGACAATCATCATCATTATCATTATTTCACTTTGAACCTGATAGATTAGATATAGTGACTAAACAATACTACAGATGCAATAGGTGTAAAGATGGTATAAACTCTTCACCAGCTCAGTACAGGGAAAGCATGCAGTAAATACTGAAAGCAGTTTTAAAGGGCAGTAATTAAGGATAGTCAGGAACTATAATTCCTAGCAGTAATACATTTAAATTGATTTATTATTCCTGTAGTAAATATATCAAAGTTGACCATTATCATCACCATCATCACACTGATCATTTCACTTGAACCTGATAGAATAGATATAGTGACGAAGCTATACTACAGTTGCAATACGTGCAAAGATAGATACCCTTCACCAGTTCAGTACTAGAAAAAGCATACAGTAGAAAATTAAAATAAGGGCAGTAATTTAGGCTAATTAGGAACACTAATCCCGAATAGCGAAGTTAGATTTTAGTGCCATTGATTCATTTAAAAGTTGAATGGAAAATGATACTTGATGTTCCATAAAGTATCATTTTGTTAAAAGGCGGGAGGATGTAATGACCCTGCTTTGCATGGTCCTCACGATTACATAGTGGCAAGCAGAAAGTCCGTGCAACAAGGGACAGCACGAGATACTTGTGCCTAGTCGAGGAAGCGAGGGAAAGCCCGAGCTAGACTCGTGGTCAGTCGATCATCGGAGGTCAGAGTAGACGGTTGTAGTATTTGAAGATGTCGTCTTTATGTTGCGCAAATGTTTAATGTTCGAATATGTCGCGAGTGATAGAATTGAGAATAATTGTTTAAGCATGTTGAATACATGGACCAGAATAAACTGATAGCATGTACCAAGAAGCTGAGCAGCGTTTGTGTTGTCAACCCTAGACGTTAAAACAGTGCAAGTTTATAACAGTAAACATCCAGAGAGTGAGCCGTGGCGAAAGCCAATAAGTAGTAAGCCAAAGCGCAGTCCAAGTGAAGCCAAGGTTTATTACATATATATATATATATATATATATATATATATATATATATATATATATATATATATACATATATACATATATATATTTGTGTGTGTTTATGCGCGCGCGTGCATGTATATTATAGATCGCCGTGGCGTAGCGGCTAGACGATCGTCTGCTGATCGGAAAGTCTTGGGCTCCGTTTTTTGGCTCCCAAGTTGACCCAGCCTTGAGTGGTCATCAGGTACATTCCTAGGAAGTAAAGTCTGTCGTCATGAAACTTAAAACTTAACCCACCAATTACCGACTGGTCTAGAAAATATAGGTCTAGTCCTATATGCTCAATACACCTAAGGGCGTGGCAAAATATCTTTTAAAAAAGTGAATCTCATCGTATCTCTTTTTCTTGCTCATTTGATAATACTGATTGCTATAAATGTTTTATGTGACGGCAAGGTATCTGGAATATTGAGGTATTTTCAAGTTTTTAAGTAAAGTTACTACGTTCCAGTGTCCGACGCATTAATTGTTTGTTAGTTGTTGTTGGGGGCACTAATATAACCTAACCTATGGGATGAACATTGTTTCTGAATCTGTTTCCTGGTGGTCCTCATCCGATCGGTGGTACTTTGCTTCACTGTGTATTTATCGCTCTCGGTGTGATGTCCTGGCGGGATTGAACGGCATTCAGTCATTTTCAACCTTTAGTTTGGACACCACAGGTTATTAGGCCAATATTTGAGAGATGCATTTAGGAAAAAAGTACAACATGGAGGTAATAGCAAAAAATGTCACAAAATACTCATACACTCATGATTATGTATTGATTTCCCCAGGTTTTCATCATATCATTATCTACCACGAGCGAGGTTAAAAAAAAAAAAAAAAAACTCTTGTGTAAATAGAGCGATCCTGGCTAAAGATAAATGAGGATCTTCAGAACAGGCAGTAAACAATAATGGCGGCATAGTATCTAGTAGACAACACCCCGGATAGGAAGTCATCTTGATGTACACACTTATGAGTACGGTAATCATATCCTGGATCGTCAGTTGGACTGTAGCAGTCGTGCAGAATGACAGAAAAACAATTCGGTTGGGTTGTGAGGCTTCTTGTACCGTACCCGGACTGCCACAAGGATCAACCATATCCCCATTGCTTCTAAAATTATACATCGAGATGAAACGGGAGTACAGTCAGTGGCTATAGAGAGACTTGTTACTTTTGCTGGTGATGCGCTAGCTTAGAAACATCCGAGAAACAGAATTCAAAAATCCAAAGGCCAGCAGATTGCGGCGAATAAATTGGTTAATTGGTGTGTGGAAATGAAGTCAATTATCAGCTCACAAACAGCAGCAGGCCTGATGTGTCCGCTCAATAATACAATTGTTCTGAACATCTAAAATAACTTGTAATTACTCTTGATATATGTCTTTCTCAAGTGGAAGAGATGGTGTGACAGATCATAACGGGAATTATTGCCCTAGAATTGATGCTTCTTCAACTATTCTGACATCTCTTGTTATCCTTTTCACTGCTCTATATCCTTCAAAACCAAATGCAAGGAAGGTGAGATCTCAAACAAAAAAAAAAATAAAAAACTTATCTCATTATCATCAAATAACGTATCAAAGGATGGGCCTGGGGTCGATCATGTCACTCTATATGTTCCCTTCTCGGGCAGCATATTTCATTCTGTGTCATGCTGACTTTTCGGGTACAAGTCAAAATATACACACTTATTTCAATTATCTTCCTGTGAATTCATTTGCATTACATTTTATTTCGGGTTCTATATTTCTTGTTCCAAAGTTTATATTCTAAATATATGATCAAAATACGATGACAGTCCCTTTCGAATTACTTCTGAGATAATGTCTTTAAATTAAAATTATAGCTTTGCAAAACAAAAAAAATCTAAGTTTTCGTTAACATTTCGCTTGGTAATAGCGTGTCTTGTCTTGTAGGTAGGTAGGTATTGTACCCACCCAGGACATCACACAAGCGATAAACACCCGGTGACACAAAGTTGTACCATGCGGATGAGGATCACCCGTGAAGAGGTCCAAGAAACCCCTTTCAGCAGTTAAGCCATACCTATGGCTAGGCTATAGCTATGCCGCGGCTATATTCAGGGCCCCTGGCAGAATCCAGTATGGTGCTTCAAATAACGAAAAATTTCATCCCACAAAGGGGACGATTTTAAAATTGCGCAAAGTCTTGTCTTGCGATTCCCGTGAGATTGTACATGTGGGTTGTTGAGAGTAACTGTTGTGTAGAAGAAATACATATTACTACTTGTAACGTTGGCATACATTGTATTGGAATGCCCCAAGGATTACAAGAAAGTTATAACAAGAGACGACATCTTGGTTATGTCCAGTAATAAATCATTATGAGTTTAACAAGTATGTGCAGCTTTCGAATATGACAGTGGATTTATCAAATATGACCAACTTGCAAGAACACAAGGGAAATAACTGACATTTTTTTTATACGTCTGTAAAGATAATGAAATCCGTCAAACATAATGTTTCTTACAGATATAATTTATTCTTTAATTCTTATAATCGACATAACATTTTTGCAGCAAGTCTTTGATTTCTAGTCGATGTAACAGTCACAGATAAATCAAACAGTGATCTTTAGCAACAAATAATATTTCACAGCAAGATTAGTTCCGCTGACCGGTGCACTGGGACATTTGACAGATTATTGAATTTCGTTTTCACCCAGTGGTCCCATGTGATCTATTTTTGGCAGGTGCACTCAGATGTACCTTGTAATGCTACATAACAAATATGTGTAAGTTAGAATCGGTGAATAGGTCTTGATCAACTCTATAGCCGTCTGAGTGATCTGAACAGACAATGTTTTCTGTTCACAACACATTGGAAAACATTGTGAATGTCATGTCTTTGTATTCACGGACCCGCTGTTTATAACTGTAGTTAACCTAGACTATTTTCTTTATCTGAAACTGTCCCTCCCACACACGGCCGAATCCTTCAGTAAAGTAATGTCTGGTGCGGCCGTCACGGGTCCCTCACTCATAACTTCTTTTGATATTGAACGGAGGATCAGGAATGTTGCACTGTTAGGTTGTTACAAAAAAAGCTATTTTATTTGCAGGGGTGTCAATACTTTAGTTAACAACCTAGAGGTGAAAACTGTCAGTCGGTCATGTCATACTGAATACGTCGTTGCCAGAAGCCATTCTTTTTTGATTAAGACGTCATATCCGTTTGGTGCATGTTTGATGTTTGTGCAGTATCAATTCTTTTTAGCCATATGTATATTACATGTTAGAGATATTTAAAAAAAAAAAAAACACACACACACACACACACACACAATATGGCTATTTATATATGGCAGTGTTTTCAAACTGACGAAACAATGCAGCACAATTTATAATATAAAAAGAATAGCGAAACAACTCAATCATTAAATGTGACCACTAATTAGGAAAAATATCCCCAAACACTACTAGCATGGCGGGTATGTTTGTGGGTATGTAGACAGTTTACATTTCAAACCGTAAGCAAAATGTTACTGATAAATGTGTGTGTACCGGTACAACAGTTAACCTACTCATGCTGTATTTAACGGTGTATGGTTTTGTACCATTGAAAGATTGTAAATATAATTTCTAAAACCATAGTAGCAGTTTCTACACAATCAGAAACATGCGAACGATTTAAATTAAATGCTTGTCATTTTTATCTGACTTTCGTCCGTGGCTAAGGCGTTGCGAGTCTGACTCGTAATCCAAGGTACCGCGATCGAAACCCACTGCTGGCTGCGTGGATTTTTTCGTGGTATGGAACGTCGCAGGTCGACCCAGTCTCAAATGGGTACCAGGATTGGCTATCCTGGGAAAGTAAAGACGGCCGGCGTAATGCTGACCACTTTACCCACCGAGTGCCGATTGGTCTGTAAAAATATGGGTGCTCTTCGCATGCCCGATGCGCCTAGGGGCGTGTAAAGGGATCTTTACTTTCCTTTTTTTTTTTTTTAGGAAGAATGAATTTTAAGAACCTTTGATGTCAGTATTGATTTGTCAGACTGCCTTTTTAACCCATTGCTGACCTGTATTCCATTTTCTAATTCATGCCGTTGAATTTTCGATAATTTGCTGTCAATATTTGTCCTTTTTTTTTTTTTTTTTTTTGCATGAGCTCATATTTTCATCTTGACATTTATGTTCTGTGTATAGATAATATACACTGCCCAGTTTTTTTCCGTAACAGTCGCTTTCTTTGTTACTTTCATCACTTGTATCGTCTTAGGTAACAAAACCCATTTTACAGTACTGACCTGAATAGAAGTACCGTAGTATGATATAAGATAGATGCGTTTTTGCAATTTGTTTTTTTTTTTTTTTTTGTGACGTAAGTTCCTGCACCTCTTACAATTCGCTTTTGCATATATCAGTGTCATGGTTCTGTCTAAGTTTAGGTCTCATGTCTTTATAGTCAATATTTATTTATCGTCCAACTTTATGTATATTGCTCATTGAATAATTTCTTTTAATCGTATCACCAGGCCCTATTAATAGTTCGATGTGGTTTCTGTGAAGAATTAAGAGAATATCATAGCAGGATAGAAAAGCAAACAAAATCAGTCCTCATCGAGACAGATAAAAGTCATAAACGTATTAGACCAGTTAGACACAAACATTTAGTGTTTTTGGACATGTCATGATAAGAAATCTACTCGAGAACTTGGAAACAACTGACAAGATTGATGGAGAGAGCGCAGTATGAAAGCAACTGGACACATAACTGGATGGTCTGGCCAAATGGATAAGGTGAGACCAAAAACATAGAATTGATCTGGAATTTTGGTCACTGTGTGCAAAGGCAAAATACGACAGTCTACGCTCACCGGCACGACACATAATGATGGGACATGTCCGATTAAATCATCTGTTGGTGCCACCGATGTCTCATTTTGTGTTTCCCGGTCCGTGGACCTTAGTTCTAGCAAGAGCTTCACGGAGGAGACTGCTTGTGACGAGCTAGGATTCTTATAACTGCATGTTTGCGGTGTAACACGTTGTGGGGGGGGGGGGGGGAATGAAATAGTATGTTAGTGGGAGATTCGACTAAAATATATATGCAGTTTACAATGAGAATTATTTACTTTAATATTGGATTTGAAATTTGAAATTTTTTTAGTGGCCTAATTGAATTAAAAAACACACAAGCAGCGGCATATTTGTCGTGATAACATTACCCGTCTTTATAATTTGTTCTTAGTTGTATTTCTCCGTTTTCTCAATTTATTTCCAGTTTAATTATACATAAAATATGTTGTAATTTTGTGTGGTTTATTTTATTTTCTGTTCAGTTTGAATATAAACCGTTATAAATTTAGTTAATATAACACGTGCATTTGAACATAGATTAAACATACATCCTGATTGTTAAGTTATTTGATGTTTTGATATTTGTGAATGTTTTACTTGTTGTCTTCCACTTTTTAATTAAAATTTTTTTTATATACTGGGGGAGGGGAGTGAGGTTGGGGTCGTGAAGGTCTTGCCGTATACTTGGGGCAGGGGTGGTCTTACCATATAGGGGGGGGGGGAGTCTTGACATACACTCAAGAAAGCTTTGGGGTCTCGCGGTGGGGGTGGGGGGATGGTTGGGAGGGAATTCTAAGAAATATTCGAGACTAGTGTTCTAGAACATCATCAAGTGCCTTGCCGCTCAGCGTAATATGTAATAGTTTGACATGACCTGAATACCAGAAGCATGGATCAGGCCAGCAGATGTTTTGTTACCCATCCATGTGGTATTCACTGCTGTTTCCCTGTGCTCATTGTCTAAATTTTGCTAGTTCTTTGCAAGTGTTCTTGAAGTGTCGAGGCACAGATAGATCTTGACACTTTAAGGAGAATGGCACTGCGAGGAGTTACTAGTGGATCTTGCCGACGCTCAACACTCATGGAAAAGACGAGACGCATATTCAATCAAACAGTTACTGGTACCATCAGAATTTAATTCTTCGCTTGCTGCTGAAGATGGGAACAGAGCGCATATGGGGGTGTCCCGAGTGCTGTGATGTCGATTCTTAATTCAACATTCAAAATTCCAAGTGTTCCTGTCTATTTCTTCTAATAGGATGCCCGGCTGTCTCCATCTAATGTTTCCAATCAATCTGCCTTGTCCACGTTTCCCCATGAGAACTGTCAATGTTTTTCAATCATTCCATAATGTCCTTTGGATTCTTTAAAGAAAAATAAAACACCATTTCCTCAGCGAAGGATATTGTTGTTGTTTTCTGCCATAAATCATTGTGCACAGACATTTACAAAAAAAAAAAAAAAAAAAAAATGGTTGATATGTTTCAAATTCATTGTGCAGTAAAGATATTTTAGTGTATATTATAGAGCAGTGTGGCCTTTGCTGTAATGATGTTTTTTTTTTCTTTTTTTCCTGAGAGTATTTACTCGTAATACAGACATGTGGCTGAAACGTCAACATATTTCTCATGTGATGCTAGACTGCTGGTTGTACAAAACGATTTACAGAGCATCGTCTTAGACGTTGTCGTTGCCCGCTGTCTAAACCATGAGGCCTCACCTCTCAGTGAGATGTCTAACAGCAATAGCCGCTGGGTGGACGACGCAACAGCACAAGTTAAAGTCACAAAACTGTGGGAGCGGGGATTAAAAGATATTACAAATTATGTGCGGTACATCGAAATGTACCTGCCAAGAAAAGTGTAAATGGTATTCAAACTACTAACCATAAACGAACAATAATTCTCTCACGCATATGTGATTGACAGTTTAAATGGGTATGTTTTAATATGTTATGGCTCAAACTGCAGTAAGCGTACTGTCGTATGGCAGTTTTGTCGCGCACCTGTACTTACGGAATATTTTCACAAATCCCTCAGGTGCTCTGAGACAGGAGTGTTTTGAATGGTGGCTCTCGTTCGTCTAGAGGCCTAACCCTCGGTTCAAACTTTCCATTCAACCTGTCTCAGGGATGAGGTGACTCGAGCTCTGACTCCACAGGGTTATTATGAACTCTTAGGTACCTCTCGGCCAGACGTCCTCATCACTATTTTGCCCCCAGACTGGTAATAATGTAAACACAGTCAAACAAGTAAACAACAGTGAATATGACAAGACAGGACTAACTTTCTGAATACGACAATGAATTCCAATAAGACGAAACTTTTCTAAGAATAAGAAGACTGGTGAACTAAAACTTCAATGTAATAAATTCATTATAACAAGGCAGACGAAAAGTAGCATGAAGAATCAACTGAAAGAATGCTGAATTCTTTAAAGAACAATGCTAGCGAAAGAGTCTTCCTCCTAATCTACGTTTCTTTCCGGTATCATCACAGCTGAGGTGTAGGACAGATTGCAAAGGCCCATTTGGAATCAAGCTGCCTTTGCATGTCACTCTGACTTATCTGTTTAGATCTTGTAGCTCCTCAGGATGCCGGAATGGAGTTTCAGACCACCGCACTTCGTATAACGTCTACACAAGAACGATGTGGCTTCTGTAATTGATCAAGGACGATCAACTCGAAATCGGAATATGTCGACTCTAGTACCGTCTGCACACTCAGCAACAGCAATTCACCCCACGTCAATAGCTTCTTGGGTGGTGCTAGGTGGAAGCACTCAGTTAGACCACGGATACTCGTTGGATCTTCAGAAATCCTGAAAAACACAAAGCAACACCCACTAAGGGGACAAGACATTTCATTAACTATCACAAGACTGGCGTCATCAGACGTGTTACACTTCTGGAGCTTTTGCGGAGGAGATCGGAGCTCCTACGGGTCTGTCTGGAGTGCTGTGATGATAAACCTTTTTAATCACTTATCACTTGCTGACTCCTATAGTCAAATATGCTTTGAAAAAAAAAAAAAAAACGAATGTTGCCAGATATCATGTAAGACTAATTGTACTCGTGTCTGTAAAAAAAAAAATTACTGAAACTGACTGTGAGGCACTATGCAGTGAGTGGCTTATTCTGTGAAATGGCCAAAAAAAAAAGTCCACACACAAAGCAATAATGTCACACGGTTTGATTATAAACTGAAAATCAAGGAATACAGACACAACACATAGATAAAGGACAATCACACACAAGGGAAACAATGTAGTGTCTGTCTTGATATTGATCAACTGGAAAGTCAAATAAAGCTGGCAAATACAACGGGTATGCGGCTTGCATAGACTACTCAACATCAAACAGTCTATCCTAACGTGTACATCTGCATGGGGTGCTTATAACAGTTATTGTATGGCCCTTAAATACTGTAACGTCATACATTACACCATAGAACATAGCTAATACAACTTTCGAGCACACCTGGTAGACTGGTATGCTACAATGATATATCTTATTTTATGATCACTTAGAATTAAAATGTTTGACAGGTACGCACAGGTGTACCTCATGAAAACTACACGGTTGCAAAAGAATGTGTTTAGAAGAATGTGATGGTTAGCCACATTTTATTACTACATGATATAAACGCCATTTGTTATCATTGCAAACACGTAGCGGGAATGCATCTTTAGTAGTTTCATGTGCGCATTGTAATATTAGAAAGAAGAACAATCTAAGTAATGGGGCGGCTGACATAATGCAAGTGGTAATGGGGGGAAAAAAGTACATAGAGACTACATACTAACATCAACGAACTATACTTTGCCGATGCCCTGGCTTTCATTGGAGAACGTAATAAATTGCAACATTGCATACAGATGACTGAAGAATGTAAAGCAAATAATAATAGAATAATATTAATAGAATATTAGAAAGAAGAACAATCTAAGTAATGGGGCTAGCTGACATAATGCAAGTGGTAATGGAAAAAAAAGTACATAGAGACTACATACTAACATCAACGAACTATACTTTGCCTATGCCCTGGCTTTCATTGGAGAACGTAATAAATTGCAACAATGCATACAGATGACTGAAGAATGTAAAGCAAATAATGTGATAGCAATGACAATGGGAATAGGAAATAAAAAATCAGTATTAAATCTCACTCTGCAGCAACCAACTTTTCAAGCATAGATCGGCGACTGGACACATTTGGATCCTTTCTGAGATAGACCTAGAGATCACTCTAACAGGACATTCATGCTTACAGGTAACTGACTGACCTGTACAGGAATGGCTCCTGGTAAAACAGATCTCAACACTGACTGTTAAAGTGAAATTTGGTGGTGCACGTTGTCTGCGTGACATTTATTGCTATGTCTTGACATTAGGGTGGCATTCTAGGCTGTCTTTGGTGACTGAGTGGGCACGGATGGTAGGTAGGAAAGTGTTCAGAAGAACTCCATATGCAACATGTTGTCCTTTCACGTCACATATACCATGTATTTCTAACACGCTTCAAGACTGCACACGTTATAGCGTTGTTTAACACACTGGTAGGGAAGTAAAGGAATCGTGATTGGCATATTGTCAAGAGTTGCTTAAGCATGTCACATGCTGCTCTTAGCTCAGGCATGCAAGTGTACAAATGTCGACAATTCTTCCTACAGTTCTTACATTGATTGGTCTCATCCAGCGTATGTCACTGTAAAAATAAATGTAAAGTCGGGAGATGTGAACCAGCGTCATTGCACATGGTTTTAAACCATAAGTGCTTTGCCACCAGTACGAACAACTGATAAGAAACTGTCCGCCTGTGTCGCCGTCTGCACGCAACTCTGTAGCTATAGCGACGTTCCTCCATTTACCCTAGAGTGTTAACTCTGGTACCCATTTCCTAGTGGCTGGGCGAACACCTGGATCCGCCCGGTTTCGAACACCGACCGTGGGCTGCAGCAAGTCTCAGCTGAATTTAAAGCGAGTCTCCTTTCTATTACGTTAATGCGACATATTTCACTGTATGAACGATCACTATTTGCCTGGGAAATATACTGTCCAGTTTCCATCGGAATGTGTGTACAATACAGGAAAACCTTCACTTATTCTAATGTAAACTTTGTTTGTGTAGGTTGTGGAAAATATAAACAATATTTATTCTTGTTCTTGCCTTATTAAAAAAAAAAAAAAACAAGGTATGTAAATATAAACAGGAGACCGGCCATCAAAGGACACAATTTTAGCTGTGCATTTTTATATGGCAGCAAGATAATTTGACCCTTTCAAAAACTTGATATTCACCATGCCTTTCCTCAAAGAAATAAATATATGCCTTTAAAGTTTAAACTGTTAAAATTAATTCAAGATCTGCCCTTTGTTTAAACAATGATATTTTTTTTTTTTGTCCTGACAATAAATTTCTGATTAATAATGTCTGTAACTGTCCCCGCGAAGTGGAGAACTGTCGTCATTTCTACAGGGTCTGTATTGTGGGATAGCCTTTATTTCAGATTTTTGGCAGGTACACACAGTGCACCTTATAAACGTAAACTGTTTTTGTCAGAAGAACTTATCAACAAGGTAGTCAGACAACAGTGGTTGAAAATCATGCGTCGCTTAACAAATAGTGTCGTAGTGGCGTCACAACAGTGAGCTCAGGATGTGCAAAAGCTAATCAAGTAATGGGGCAATTATCTCCCCTGTTGACACACACGCAGAAACCCCGGAGTACTAAAGTAAGTCTTATCAGAACTATTTTTTGACCAGCACTAACAATCAATGCCAATCGTGGACACTTATATCCTGCAATGAACGTAAAATTGTGACAACAGAGGTGAAATGCTTTCAAGAGCTGAAAGAGTTTCAAGGAAAGACAGAATACGAAATCACGAAATGAGACGATTGCTAAGAATAAAGCCAATCTTCATCATCATCAGTTCTCGTTATGCCTAGTGGCACATGAGGCTTCAGAGAGGAATTTCCATGCTTTCATGTCCTGTGCAATCTCCAGTGCAGTTTTCCATGTCAAAGATGCCGCACTCAGGTCACTTTCCATCGTTCGTCTCCATGTTGTTTTTGCCCCCCCCCCCCCTGTTTTATTTTTCCATCTTGTGTCCATGTGAGAGCTGTTTTGGCAGGTATATCATGATTCATTTTCATAACGTAGCCAAGCCATTTCCATTTTCTCTTGGTTATCATATTGTTTAAAGTTTCTTGGTTTGTGACTTGAAGTAGTTTAGTGTTTGAGATTGTATCTGGTCAGAACATTTTGGGAATTATACGTAGACATGTGTGATGGAAGGTGGACAGCTTGTGTGCATTATTTTTTGGTTATTCTCATCATTCCGCTCCATAAAGAAGAACTGGCAAAATGATGCTCTTGTAGAGTCGGAGTTTCGTTCCTCTGCAGTAATTGTTGGATTTCCAGATTTGCCTCATCCTTCCAAAAGCAGCTCTAGCTTTGTTTAGACGTGACTGTATGTCCTCTTTGTTCTCTCCCGGTAGGGACACCACACTGCCAAGATATGTGAAATGTTCTACATTTTCAAGAGTTTGATTATTTGTGGTCACTGGTTGTTGGTTTGGACTGCTTGTCATGATCTTAGTTTTCTTTGTATTTATTCTCAGTCCCACAATTTCTGCTGTGCAGTTGAGTCCGTTACGTTTTTCTTGTACATGTTCATGTTTATGTGATAGGAGTGCTATATCATCTGCATAATCAAGGTCCTCCAGCATGGTGAATGGAGTCCATCGTATGCCTCTCAATGTCCTGTTTACTGTGTTCTTTAGTATCCAATCAATCACAAGATTGAAGAGGATAGATTACACAACACATCCCTGTCTTACATCTGTCTTCACTGGGAAAGATGTATTGTAATTTTTTATACTGCAGGAGAAGTCTTCAGAGATTGGAGCAATTATGTTGACTATTTTTCTGGAATTCCATGATGTCGTACAATTTTCCAGAGGCCGTCTCTATAGACGCTGTCAAAAGCTTTCTCAAAGTCCACAAAATTAATAAAAATATACTTCTCTGCCATTCATTGCATTGTTCTAAAATTTTGCTTATGGCGAAGATGTGTTCAATTGTTCCTCTGCCCTTTCTGAATCCTGCTTGTTCTACTCGTAGGCATTTATCTACTTTTGTTCTTCAAGCCGCTTTATGATGATTTTACAAAACATTTTCCTTGGTACTGAGAGTTGAGTAATTCCCCTCCGATTATTGCAGTCTGCTAAGTCTCTTTTTTGGGGATTTGGACTATTGTTCCTTCAGTCCAGTCATCGGGCAACACTTCTTTTTCTCAAATATCCTTGAACAATAGTTCCTGAATGCTAATAATTGTGTTGGGATTTACTTTAAGAAGTTTTGCTGGCAGTTCGTCTTTGCCTGGTGCTTTGTTGTTCTTTAAACTGTGGATAGCTTTAAGGATTTCTTGTTTGCTTGGTGGTTCAGTAATGTGTATGCATCTGACAAAAATTTGCAGAAGCAAGTTTGGACACAGCTACTTTTCATCTGAGCATAGTTGGGGATCTTTATTTTAGTATAAAAAATCGCCGCATAATTTATTATCAACACAATAAAAACAATGTTTAATTACATTTTACAAAATACAGTTTATGTTATGTAATACTGACAGCTTGATATGACTTGAGTAAATTATAACATATGAGCCATGATGCATCCCTAATATTACTGGTTCAATTTACTGACTTGTAATTTTATAATCCTAATGTGAAACATATACTCTTATTGCCCTTTGGTAGGAAGAAGCCATATTGATTGGTTTTCTCATGCTGTTCCACATAAAAAGTTAATTCTCAGTCATCGGGGTCTTGCAGTAGGACAGTAGCTAGCCAGCTGACCTACCAGACTTACAGTACAATCTTGACCTCTCCATGAAGGCTGATTTGTGACATTTGCGGGGACTTTTAAAGTCCATGTCATGTGGCGTTTGTAGTGTCTGTCCACATCCTTCTGCCTGGTGTACTGTCAATCACTGTTAATAGACATACTCCTGTATGCCGGTAGGTCAGATAGCCAAAGTGTCTTCTCTCTTGGTCTCCCCATTCCCTTAATCCTCACATTTTTCGGTTGTCAGTGCCTACACTAGTTACGTTCGTCTCACTATATGGCAAATCCATACCAGTTGTCTTCTTGCAAACATTTCTCTGTCCTTATATTTCATATTTCAGTCAGAAATATTTAAGAAGATCGCAAACGGTTAGAACTAAAACATACATTATTGTGAAGGTTATTGAATATAGTCAGAATATAATAACACGTAATGTTTTATAAATTCCTTGATATAAATTGCATATACATTCTAACCTTTAATAAACAATGCAAGTAATGTCATGCTCATATAAAAAGGCGTATAATCCTCAAAAGATACAATGAAGTTTCGAAATAATTTAAGAAATGGTAAATTCTTTAGGTATATTAAATTGTGATGATTTCCACACGCAACATTTCATCGCTTGATTTTTTGTTGTTGTGTGTTTTGTTTTTATGAAAAGACATGTTTCGCCTGTTTTCACACATTGTACCTACTTTCGCTTCCCCTTTTCTTTCCATCCTTCCTTTGATGTTATCCTCTCGTTTTTTCCATCTGTCTACTTCTTGATCACATGGAAGCTGCAAAGACGTAATTTTATAGACACTTTCTTCTTCATTAATTTTTGATATCTCATTTATGATGCAACCTCAGCATCGACAGAAAATTTTCAGTCGTCACATGATATATTATGATTTGATATCTCAGCCCTACCCTGGGTGGACTTTAGGTGTTTTTTTTTTTTTTTTTTTTTTTGCAACCGTCATCAGGGCTTACGTCTGTAACATATATAAGATATTCATGCACAACTATATATATATAATACCGCAGCAATTGCTACAACCTGGTTAACATTCAGTTAAAAATCAATAAGTGTTATGAAATAATATGAACGTTTCCACAGGGTTTTGTCTACTCAATGGGGCGTTACGGGGAGTTAAAACAATATGCAGCAAGTAAGGGGAGCAATTGTACTTGTTATAATCATGCACAGTATCAGAAGTTTTATTTAGTAATTTCAGTAAAACTGACAATTAAGTTTTGTTTACGGAAATAACACACTTGTCATTCCCAGTTGCAACAAATAGTTTCCCCCGCCTTGTCGTGGTATAATAAAGAAATAGTAACCCCTAAATCGTTCTTATATCCCATGATAAGATATTTTCTGACAGTGGCTGTGATTGAAAGATATGTGTACATCTGTGTGGGTGTATTTGTTCGCTCAACACTTCACAAATAATTTTTTTTGTCAGGGTATATACAAGGATATACCCTTTAGCGAACGAAGATTCCATATGTGTGATTCGTGATATGCAACTGCCATCTCAAGGATAATTTGATTTCCATCACACAATAACAACAGCTGACTTTACAAATTTAAATACTAATTTCCATAGACATTGAACGCGGTTTCTGGGACCTCTCCATGGTGATCCTCATCCACATGGTGGCACACTATGTCATCGGGTGTTTATCGCCTGTGTGATGTCCTGGTGGGGTAGAAAGTCAGTCAGTCAGTCAGTCAGCCTTTCACCAGCTGTAAACTCTGGCTGTAAGTTCTGGTTGTTTTCCCACTTTTGGACTTCAGTCTTTGTTTGTCTTTTTTTCAAAACTTTAGTCGTTTTGTGGTAATCCGTTTACAAATCTCGCTTATTTGTATGCAGATGTGTGGTTCTTCGCCTCCAATATGCAGTCTGACTTCGAAGTAAACACACATATTTGTCTACCTTTACGACATTCTTGCTAGACGGACAGGGGTTTATTCTGTGTCCTTACAATGGGACCCAAGAACACACACGGAGAAGAGATCTTTTAAATGTAACTGGAGTTACTAAAAATGCATACGTCATCTCGATTTTTTTTTTTTCGATTTCATCCTTTATCGTTAAAAAAAATAATCTATGTGTTTAATTATAATATTATAACCTGATCGGTAAATTTGATTTTATTTTAAACAGTTAATATCGAAATGTTATAGTGTATTTACCATCTGGGCACTGGGGTACAGTTTCCTGACACTGAAATAATAAAATGACAACGGGGAAACGTTAACGATGTAAGCCTAATACAAAAATGTATGTCTGTATGGGAGTTGCCTAATCCCGACTAATGTATACCGTACGTGTCTCCTCAGATGTAAAGTCACAATACCTATCTTTAACACTCAACCAGTTTATGCTTTTGAAGAGGCAAGGAGTTCTGAGCAACGCACGCTCTCGGGAGTTAAGCTTTCATGCGGGTTTGAAGAAAACAATTGTCAACACCAGTCCCAACCCGACAGATGCAATGTTTCTGCAGACCCTGGTGGTGTGAATATTAGTGCATTGGTGTTGTTAGATAAAGCTTTGTCCCTAAGATAATGCATCAGCCAATTAGTCAGCCACTAGTGTATGACAAAGGAAACCTAAATTAGTCAAACCGTACAGCAAACTTATCAGGAAAGCAGTGGGCCTATTCTTGTATACCATATTTTTTGGACGACTGCTGCCGCTGAGAAGGTATGAAAACAGTTTCATAGTTTCAACACACGCTTTATTGTTTCAGTTACTGGAAATATGACAGAAAGCCTATGTCGGTTGATTTTGACAACTCTATAAGCGCCGTCGATCATCGAGGAAGCAATGGAAAACCTCTTCTTCTTTTACCTTACTAAAACTGAAATGGAGCATAAGCCATCAACCACTCACGCTAAGTTGTTCTATCCTTTGTTATCGCATGCACTCTCCCCATGTTCTCCCCATGTTTTTGACTTCACTCTCTAGTTCCCTTCTGTATGTACTTTTGTGTCTCCCTTTTTTACTATGCGCCTGTGGGTTCCACTGCAAAGACATTCTAGTAATATTGTTCTAAGCTTTTCTCAAATGTGTCACATCCAACGCCAGCGTCTTGTCTTCACTCTTGGTCCACTCGAACTTGTTCAGTTCTCTCACAATGCTCTATATTAGTGATTTCATCAAATCATTTATCTACCTTTATTCTGCACAGGCACCAGTTATTGAATACATGTAGTTTTTTAGTAATTGATTTGACTGACTTTCTACCCACCAGGACATCACACAAGCGATAAACACCCGATGACACTATGTGCCACCATGTGGATGAGGATCCCAGTGGAGGGGCGAGACGGATATACAATCAGACTGTTACTGGTACCATCAGAATGTCAACTGAAGATGGGGACGGAGCGCTTGTGGGAGTGTCTGGAGTGATGTGAAGTCGATTCATAATTCAACATTCAACAGTCAACATTTTTACTCGCCTAAAATATATTATCTATATCTACAATGGTGTCTCTGATATGAAGGTAACCGTCTTTTGTAATTCACTGAGCGACATGCAAAGTTGAGCTTCCACAAACGAATCCTCTGACCAAAAGTGTTGCCTTCTTATGTTATGTTTGGAGGACGTGATCTGTTGTCTCAGGTACCAGGTCTGATTCGCCAATGTTAATTGTGTGTCCATGTGGCTGAGAAGTCTATCGCGTCTGGCGTAGAAAAATGACCAAATCTGGTATATCCATAACAATCCATAATATACTAATATTAAAACATAAGGGGAGACAATAACATGGTTATTAGTTATCCTTTCGGGACGTAGCGAGCCGAGGTCAGAATGTGTAGTCTATTGTTCGGTTCTACTAGACAATTTTAGATTTAGTAGTTTGCCATTACTACCTTAATGGTTGATTCTCATATAGTAATAAAAATCAACCGTATAGGTTTGCTTTTAAATTACCAGTAATTAAAACAAGCACATAATGTTGGAGTCATGAACCTGTTTTCATACCCCGGGGTTACAGCGGTCAACCGAACGTTTGAAGTGCCCAAGGGAAATGATTCCATACTGAACTTATGAAATGATATTAATTTTCATTGCCCAGTAATTTTAAAATAACATACGCATAGACGCAAGGTTTTTTTTCTCCATACAACTGGCATATTTCTCAGGTGTCATTAGCATTTCATGCATTAATTATTCGTTCTAGAGATGTCCGAACAGTTATTTCGATACACTGAAAATATGTCGCAGCATTTTCTTTTCCAGAAACAAGATATAGGCCGTAGCCTGTTGAAATATAAAATCTGACGGTTTCTTGCAGCGCTGGATAGATTAATTTTTGGCAGGCACACTAAAGCGTGCCTTGCAACTGAAAGAAAATTAAAGACTGTACTCAGTTTTTATTTATTTTGCTTTCATTGTTCTGCATTCGCTCGGTGGTGTAATTCCGTTGTAGCATGGCTGCGATATTTGCGCCTCTTGACCGACACGCATGACTTCTGGGCCACTTGTCGAATGGGAAAACTTCCCGGGTACACTCTATTTTATTCATATCTGTTTCAACTTTCTTTTTGTTGCTACTCTTTTTGTCTTTCTTCCTCTGACACATTCATTAAGTTTTTTCATCTGTCAACGTGCTTCGATCTGAATGTTGCAGCTGTTACCTGAGCTTTACTTATAACTTCTCTGGAAGCCGAGCGGTTGATCTTTAATCAAAGTGGAGGAAGGGTTTGGCAAAATGTTTAGCTTTGAAGTTTTTTTTTTTTTTTGGTTGCTTTTAACAGCTAATGCAGTTTCCACATACGTACGGTAGTCTACGGATTCGCTGCCTGGGCTATTGAGTTTAGTGCTGGGGTGCAGGTCTGTGAGCTGTAGTTTTCCTGTGGAATTCATTTTATCATTGCAGCGGCTGTGTCGTGGTTCATGTCCGGTAACTAGCTTACGTGTGCGCTGGTGAAATACCTTATTTAATAATTCTACGTGTGTATAGTAACTAACTGATCGAGCACGACTACTTCAATCAACAACAAACTGTATTTAAGGTGGTGATTGTTAGCGTTTGCGCCTCCAGAAACTCGGAACGGAACTATTTGTGTGTTTACCAGTTTTTTAATTTTTATTTTTTATTTTGCCATATTTGTGGTTAAAAAAAAAAAAAAAAAACAACTAACCAACTAACAAAGAGCATAGATTTGGCATGTTTACAGTAAATGGCTCGAGCCGAACTAGGCAAACATCACATACATAGCACGTGTTTTGGAGATAATCCATTTGATAAACTAAGGCGCACTTATTTTGAATATGAAGTAAAAAAGTCGGTTACTGTCATAAAGCTCGTTAATTCACTCATATTAAATAAACGATTAGTGAACATTAGTTGCGTATCCTTTACAGGGCGTTGCAGAACAAACCCCAACAGCCCCTGGCTGATGTGTGGTTTTTCTAGGCAAATTTACGTCCAGCTGTGTGCCATTGCTCTCTGGACGATCGGCTTTCTTGATACCACTGTCGAAACCAACGCAAGGCGCATGGCCTGCAGCTGGGATTGAACCCGGCATCCTGGCATTACGAAGCGTTCGCATCGACTTAGCAACAGAGACGACTTAGTGAAAATTGCAGTATATATATATATATATATATATATATATATATATATATATATATATATATATATATATATATATATATATATATATATATATATATATATATATACTTTTTTTTTAACGGTCAACACATTTTGTTTTTGTGTCTGACAAAGGTCAAAGAAATTCACCGCTTTTAAAAAACAACAGAATCTTGTCATTTATAAATTATAAAATTATTAAGACACCAGAAATCTAAGACCACGCGCACAAATTCCGTGGTTATTCATACATGAGTTTTCGAGACATGTATTACAGTTTAAAGGCTAGAGTAGGGTTACCTTAAGGCTATCCTCCAAAAAACAGGCACAAAAACAGGGCCTCTCAAACAGGGCGAGTTTCTACACGCCGCTCACGCGGCGTAGATTTGGGCTAAACTAGATGGCTAGGACTCACGAGCAAAGCTGCAGGAGATGCGGAAGCTGCTGCCTGTGAGTCCCAGCCATCTAGTTGAGCCCCAATCCACTCGGCTGTGGCGGTGGTCGCCGGAAAACCGCAAATTACTATGCCGGAAGTGCGTAATTGACACGTGACTGAGGCTCTGTTAGGGTGTTTTTGCGGCTGCCATCTTTTGTGTCCGATATTCGGAGGATAGCCTGCCTTAAATATATTTGATGCAAAATCACCACAGCCAGGTCAGAAAATCCATAAGTGAAAGACGCAGATAATAAGAATTCTCCAAGCAAATAGTAATGGGGTTTCTTTAATAATATCCAACTTTAAGACGGGGAGTCGTACACGTATTTATTGTAGATAAAGATAGAGGGGCGGGGGCAGGTGGATGGGGGATGACTGAGAGAGATTATAAACTATCAATAAAAAAGGCAAGAGGAGCTTTTAGCACTGAGGATATTATAGACGTCAAAAGAAATAGAAACTAATACTAAATTTAAAAATGTATTCCAATGTCAAATCAGTATTGTTTTACATAGCAAAAACATGGAGAACAACTAAGGCAATTACTAATAAACTGCTAACATTTATTAACCGGTGCCTGCACAGAATGGAGGGAATTAAATAGTATGATAGAGTCACTAATGTAGAACTTTGGGAGAGAACTAATCAAGTTCCAGTCAACTAAGGTAGGAAGAAAAGGCGCTGGCTTTAGATAGGACAAAATTTGAGAAAACCTCACAACAATATGACTAAACTGTCTTTGCAGTGGAATTCACCGGAGCATAGTAATAAGGGACGACCCAAAAAATACAAGAAGAAGGAAACTAGAAAATGAAGTTAAAAAAGATGGGCATAAGGAATGCAGAGCTGCATGCGATAGCGAATGGTAGAACGACTTGGCGTGAGTTGGTTAAGGGCCTATGCTCCATTGGGGGTTACAAAAAGAGTAAAAGCTAACAAGCAGTGTTGCCACTTTTCTTTGACAAAAAATATCTAAAACGGTGTCAAAAATATCTAAAAAGATCTAAATCTGCGTGGAAAAGATCTAGAAAAAACATCCAAATTATAAAAGTTCAAAATTACATAGCTTTTGTTATGACTTACCCTACATAATCATGTCCTCACATTCACTGATGTCTGCCTCACAAGATCCACAGAATAAACTTAGCTTGGATAATGAAGTTGAAGCTTCAGATCCAAAATGACCCTGGTATGCTTTAGCTGTTCACATTTCTTTATAAGTGGAACAGTAGGCTTATTTTTCTAGTCTCATCAGGCCGAATTTTAATGGTACGATAGCATTTAAGAGGTCAAATTTCATCCTGTTTTTAGGTTAGATTTGATATAATTGCTAGCACTGAAAACTCTTTCTACGTCAGCATATGAGTGGGGTAGTATCATGGCAGACATGGAACTTTAAAGAGCTTACAGAATGGACTGTTTGATGAGGCATCTTTAAATTGTCTCACTTCACTCCAAAACGCTTTACTTTCTGTTTTGTTTGTCCATTCAGCTAACTTTATTTTGGTTAACTGATATTCTGCGACACTATTATCTGTAGGCGCTAACAATTTTATAACTTTACAATATGTAGGTATGTCCTTTATTGGCTGAAGTATGTTGCTCTAAAAAAAAAGTGAAATATTTTTCAAAACATCTAGATTTTCAGGAAGTCTCTGATTCAATTGCTTCATTAATGAGATAAGGAAATCTTCTCAGCGTTTTCTTAAGTTGTTCTCTTCATTCTCTGTTAACAGTCCTTCTGTTTTTAAATCATCAATTTTTGATACGATTTAATATCCAAGGTGTGGCTTAGGAGCCAAATAGCTCTCTATAGTGCAAGTGAGCAAATCAGCTTTAGAAGTTGGCAACACCAGTCTTTTACTGAATGAAATAGCAAGGTGAGATCATCAAGTAATTTAACTTTATCAACTTGTTTAGATTCGAACAGTTTATTAACTTGTTGCACTTCCATTAGAGTAGGTTATAAAAAGAGAATGAATTACAAATTTTTTTTCATCACTGTACATGTCCTGGCCATGTTGCCTTAATATTTACACAAAAAAGTAATGGTAGCCATTTGATAATTTAAAATTTTGACTATTTCGGGTACTTGTGATTGCATTTTAAACTGTCCGATTGCATGGTTACCTGCTTTTTAGATTTTCTTTAGATTTAGTATTTCATCTGCGTTTGGAAATTTTAAGCTGTGCTGTTTTACCAGTGGCGTTCATTTCCTATCATTGATGTGTTGTGTTTTTCCTGTGTTTCACTTGCTTTTCAAATGTTGTTTTTTTTCTCCCAACTACTTCATATGATGTGACAGAGTTGTCGGTTATTGGCGCGGGGGCAAACTATTTACCTGAGAGAGCTTTAAGTCACAGTTACTGCTTTACGCCACTTACAAGTAGCGCAGCAGTAGTAGTTGTGTGGGTTGGGGACCTGTTACACCATAGTGCTCTCCACGTGAAGAATCCGGCCGTAAGGTTTATCGGCGTTTTCTTCTGTCGGCAGTGAAATATACATCCTAACCTGACATTAGTGTACAATGCGCCGCTCGCAGGTGTAGACGTCCACAGCCTGGACACTGGACACCGCTGGACTCTGGACCCTGTACAACCGATGGACCCTGGACACCTGGATGACCCTAGCCACCGGATGGACCCTGGCCACTGGAGCGTTGGGTGGACACTGGGCCTCTGCTTTGTCGCGGAAGTTCAACAGTGTCAATTATTTGGATTTGCAAGTTGTCAAGGGCGTCACTTATTTGTTTCTTTAAAAATAACCCCTTGTTGGGAACTCAAAGATGGCGCATATTTTTCTCTAGAATTTTCTTCTTAGAAGTGATATTTTTCTTCCCAGAAAACATTTTTTCACCAATTTTGCCCAAAAATTTTTTTAAAAGAGACGGTATTTTTATCTCCAAAAAGTTCAAAAAAATATATTTGGTCTGAACACCTCGGGGGGATTTTGGGGGGGCCCGGAAAATCCTGTAGGGTTTTTTTTGTATTCTTTCTGTTTTTTTTCGCCCGTCTGCCACCCCGTGAAATTTCCCATCCCCCGGAACAAACAACACTGACTAAAAAAAATAGGGAGAAGCTATAACATTTTTTATAAATTTTTTATTTTTTTAATTTTTTTTTTTTTCTCAATCATCTGGTACAATCGGGGCAGACAAATAAACTTCAAAAATTTTTAAAATTAGGCATAAATTAGGGAAAAAAATGCTGACTAGTTGGCAA